>CM029369.1:18974624-19177124 GCA_017165825.1 Hepsetus odoe
AGAGAGAGAGAGAGAGAGAGAGAGATGTCTGAGCAGGCGCGCAGTGTTAGTAATGAGCGGAGTGTATCTGAAGCGGCTCGCTGGTCTGCGGGGCTGCTAAGCTAATCTCTCCGAGGAATAATGGAGAAGAGTATTTTTATATTACACATTACATTCAGAGTTCAACTCACACTGCACTTACAGAAAGTTTTTGCTGCTGGTAAAAGACCCTCAACCGTTACAGAGGCATCACATGAAGGCGCTGCGGGTTCAGGAGTTTGGAAACAATCTGGTGTTTCGCCATTTCACCGCTATTTCTTCACTCAACTACCGCGGCAGCGGCGGGTCACGTGACAGGAAAGCAGCGCCGTCTCCAGAGCGAACAGAGGGGACGCCGCTCTCTCTGCGTCTCCCTCACACACACTCTATCTATATGTTAAAAAAACCCAGACCCGCACTCACACACCTCATTAATGTATATGTTATAAAAGGTAGACCACACACACATTAACACACACATGCTGCTGATGTTGGTGTGTTTGTGTGTAGGAGCTCCTTTGGCCTGTTGGAGGGTAACTGGGGTGGAGGCGAGGGGTCCTGCTCCTGTGCTGAAGGATCATGGGATGATGTGTGGAAGCCTGTTTTTACCACTGAAAGAGTGCAAGATGACTTAACATCTCCCAATAACGAGAAGCCTTCTCATTGTTAAGACCTAACTTTCTCATCATTGTGACTGAGTGTCTCCTAATCGGGTCCAGATGTTGAGTGAAGCGATGGGTGAAGAGCAGGGAGCTCTTTATAATTCTTTATTACAGAATGGTGAAACTGAATAAAACAGACAGTGTGACCGCCCATACAGCCTGAGTATCTCTCTCTCTCTCTCTCTCTCTCTCTCTCTCTCTCTCTCTCTCTCTCTCTCTCTGTCTGTCTATCTACCTATCTGTCTGTCTGTCTATCTACCTATCTATCTGTTTGTCTGTCTATCTTTCTGTTCATTTGTCTGTCTGTCCCGTTGTTTCTTGCAGTTATCAGAAGTTACATGGACATCATAATTATAAGAAATGATCTTATCATGAGATCACTATGGGATCATTATGAGAAAGGCAGTCAGGTTGGATGGGGAATATCACTACCAATCGTTATCAGTTCTCGCCAGGGATGATCTGTTGGGTTCAGGTCTGGACGGAGGCCAACATACTCCAGGAACACAGAGTTGCCCAGAGCCAAATCTGTGGTATCGGCCATTCTGAGACCCTAAGCACTCTGAAAAAAGGTTTTTACCACGGCTTGTTCTATATCTTTCTGCATCCTTCTTTACTGCAGTCCTGGCTAGTCTCCTGCCACAATGATCCTGCCACCACCATGTTTCCTTCACACTCAACAACAACAACGAGATGTATTTATATAGCAGCTTTCACAAACCCAAGGACACTTCACAGTTATGGAGTGGAGGGGAGAGTAAAAGAAAAGAAAAAATAATTCAGGTAATTCAGGTAACTGAAGTTGAGGAGTAGCAGAGAGGGAATAGATGAGTCTTTAATTCTACTATGAAAGATGACAGAGTGGTGATTTCTCAAAGGTCTTGTGGAAGAGCTTGGGGGCTGCAATCCTAAATGCCCTGGAGAACCACAGTGGACAGTCTGAATTCAGGGACAGACAGCAGGTTGGAAGAGGAAGGTCTGAGGTTGTGGGTGGGACAATATGGCTGGAGTAATTCTTAGAGATAGTGAGGAGTGAGGCCATGAAGGGCTTTAAATGTAAAGAGGAGTATTTGAAACTGAATACGATTATGGAGGACAGGAGTGAGGTGTGCAAAACAATTCAGCTTTCGTTTCATCAATCATTATAAACTGATTTATTTTGATTATTTATATACAGTACTGTGCAAACGTTTTAGGCAGGTTTGGAAAAAATGCTGTAAACAAATAATGCTTTCAGAAATATAAATAATGATTGTTTATTTTTATCATTTTACAAAATGCAAAGTGAGCGAACAAAAGACAAATCTAAACCAAATCAATATTTGGTGTTACTACCTTTTGCCTTCAAACCAGCATCAGTTCTTCTGGCCCCCACAGAGCCCTGATCTCAACATCATCCAGTGTGTCTGGATTACATGAAGAGACAGAAGGATGTGAGGAAGCTACATCCACAGAAGATCTGTGATTAGTTCTCCAAAATGCTTGGAACAACCTACCAGCCAAGTTCCTTCAAAAACTGTGCAAGTGTACCTAGAAGAACTGATGCTGTTTTGAAGGCAAAGGGTGGTCACACCAAATATTGATTTGATTTAGATTTCCCTTTCGTTCATTCACTGTATTTTGTTGACTGATGAAAATAAATGATTAACACTTCCATTTCTGAAAGCATTCTTTGTTTACAGCATTTTTTCCACACCTGCCTAAAACTTTTGCACAGTACTGTATATAAATATAATTTAATAATACACATGTACATGTACAATTACTTATAAATACATAATAATTACACATCGACAGGCCTTCCTCAAAATGTAAATAAAAAATAAATAAAAAAATGAAAAAGCCCCGCGCTGCGCTCAGCTGATCTGGTGACGTCAGTTCCGGGCTCGTGCGCGCGGGTGTGCCCAGCGGAAGGAGGAGGTGTGGCGCTGCTGGGTGTTCAGTTCGTCCCGGAGAAGCGCGCCGTTAATGTCTTCGCCCAGATAACAGCAGCGCAGTGGGAGAGGACACAGTCACCGAGGGGTGAGCCTGCCTAGTTCACTAGTGACACTCTTTCTGAGGCTCCGCCGTGTTTATAGGCGCCGCTGAGGAGCGAGAGAAAGCTCAGCTGCGGAGTTCCTCACACTGAGGCTGGGTCAGGTCAGAGCTCGGGCATCAGGCGCTAGACGCGCTCAGGGATGTGGCTGGGACGTGTGTTCGGGTTTGCTGCGGGGCTGTGCTGACTGAGTCAGACCGGACAGTGTGAAAAGCAGAACGCGCTCATTTCCTGCTTTTCATGTTTATTCTGAACGTCGTGACTACGCCTGTCTGTTAGGCGTTACGGTTTCTAAACGCTCCCTTTGGTTTGCTCGAGACTATGTCAGGATCAACTCCCGCCCAACCATACCTCTGCCTGCCTCCTGCCTCCTGCCTCATGATTACTGCTGTCAGACTCTGACCTCCCTCAGCCACTGTCTGTCAGTTTGACTCACTGTCCTTATGGCCCACATAACCTTGAGGAGACTGACAGGCTGGCCCACATTCTTCTGCAGGAAGAGTCTGTTTTGTCACCAGCTGCCTACATGTGGAAGGAGCTTCTGATTTGCTGTCCTGGCTTACAGCAAATCATCCTTTATGTCTGATCTGCTTTCTCACTGGGTTCATTATAGTCTGAAGATGTTTCTGTGGTGTTGACAGAGCTGTCCAGATAACATGCGCTGCACATCTGCTTAGCAACAGTCAGACTGTGAGTTGCAGCAGATTGATGGGTTTTCAGCGACACTGTGTTAAACTGGTCAGCACGTGGACGCAGATGTTAGTGCTGGGTCCTGGGTTTGAGTCCTTTCTCTTAGGAGTCATTCTGTGTCTCTGGGTGCTCAGGTTTGCTCCTGAAATACAAATCAGTGGACTGGAGATGAGATTTGACCCTAGGTGTGAGACCGTGCGTGTGTGTTTGTTTTTCTGCCCTCAGATGGATTTACAAACAGGGCAAGGTGTTTCTTCACCTTTGCCCTGTGCATGCTGAGATTGGGGTTGGGATAAGTGACTCGGAAAACAGATGGATGTCTAAAAAGTGATGAATGGTCAGGAAGAATTCCTGTGCCTGAGCGCTAGGAACTCATTAAATGGATCAAAAACATTCACTTTACGATCTGTAACATCTTAGAGACATCTATTGCTCTAGAAGATTCTTTCAGTGATTTCAACATTTGTTTACGTCATTTGTTTTAGCCAAAGTTTTATATGTCCCGCACCATACAGACACCATGTCTGCTTCAGGAACAAGCATTTGAAGATTGCGGACGTTCGATTCCCTCACCAGTAGGTTGCCCTGAGGTACCCTTGAGCAAGGTACCGTCCCTGTCACTGTTCCCTGGGCACTTTCAATAGCTGCCTACTGCTGCACTTGTGTGTATGGGTGAAACGCAGAGGTTGAATTTCGTTGTGTTGTGCTGTGTTTTGTTTTACAATGACAAGGGTAGTCACTTTCACTTTTTCACTTTAATGTTATATACTTCACAATGAACCAAGCGCTACATTCATTTTTTTACTTACAGCAACCAACAGTCATACCAACATTGGCTTATTAGTTTGTGTGGCCTGTCTTTATTTATCTTTTAGGTGGTGTGTGGGTTTGCCCTGAAAACCGTCACACCTGTCTTTGTTGACCTTCCATGGCAAGTTTAGCTGCTCTAATGGTTATCTGCTGTGAAACTTTAGAGTAATGTCATGATAACTCTCTTTTTCATGTAAAATATGTGAATTCATATGTATTCTGGCATTTTTGCTTTATATATTTTTTTTATCAGGGCTATGACGTTACCCTGCAGTAATATTGACAACTGTCAAGGAATTAATTTTTACTAATGAATCAGACTTTTAATGGATGGCATTTGTAGTAAACAAGAGCAGTGTGTTTAGAAGACGCTGGGTTACTATGCTTGAATCGCTCATTGTACTGCATTTGTAAGCCTCTTTTGAACAAATGTTCCACTTCTCTAAAATGAGTTTTGTCTTCACCTAACCGAGTTTTCACTCACTCCGTCATGTGATGAGTAAAAAAAAAAAAAAAAAAGTGAAAGTGACTACCCTTGTCATTGCGAGGTCACGGCACAGCACACATGAACCACAACGAAATTGGACCTCTGCATTTTACCCATGCACACTCAAACCCGTGCAGCAGTGGGCAGCTATTGAAAGCGCCCGGGGAGCAGTGACGGGGACGGTACCTTGCTCAAGGGTACCTCAGGGCAACCTATTGGGAAGGGGTTTGAACCCCCGATCCTCCGATCATGCGGCTAACGCCCTAACCGCTAGGCCACCGCTGCCCAACCCATATCACAATTTAAACGCACTGCTTAGCAAAGATTTTGAGAGTTTGTAGAATAAGGGGAAGAAAATGAAATGATTTGATACTTGCTTTTCAGTAAGTGCACTTGCCTAGAGAGGCTTCAGGAAATATTCACACTCTGTTCACTTTTTTCATATTTGTTACATTGCAGCCTGTTGCTGCAATTTTTTACATTTTTTTTTCTTCCCCTTTTTTATTGATTTGCACTCAGTACCTCATCCTGACAAAATGAAAACAGAATTTTAGGATTATTTATTTATTTATTAAAAAGATAAATAACTGATATATCACATTGACATTTCTATTCAGAGATTTTGCAACAGCACTTGAAATGTTGTTCAGGTGCCTCCCATTTCTCTTGATTGCTGCTGAGATATTTCTACACCTTGATTGGAGTCAGGCTGCAGTAAATTAAATTGGTGACCTGATTTGGAAAGTCACACCACTGCCCATAGAAGGCCTCTTAGCTGACAATGTATATCAGAGCAAAAACCAAGCCATGACGTCAAAGTACGTTTTCTGCAGAGCTCAGAGACAGGAGTGTTGGAAGGCTGAATGAGCTTCAGAAAATTTTCCAAAAGTGGAAAATCCACAACTCCAGGTGTTGTTGCATCAACATTGTTAAATGTGATATTTCATTTTTTTTTTTTTTTTTAATAACTTTACAAAAATGTCTAAAATTTGTTTACACTTAAAAGGTACCGAGTGTAGATTAATGAGAAACGGGAAGGTCTGAATACTTTCTGAAGACATTGAAGGACTATGAGACCTGTTTGTTTACTAACTTTTTGGACTGTCATGAGTGTTTTGAACCATAGGCCCCCCCCCCCCCCACATGATTCATTACAATCATACTGCCAGACTGGGGTGAACAATGCATTGAATCTTTTAATTGTTTCACAATACACTTTTCTGGGCATGTGGATGTTGCGGGAATTAAAGAACAAAGATCTACAGCATGATTCATTATCAACAGGGCGCAGGATTTAGTGCCGGGCTGTTAAAGGAATTTGGGTAGGATATCTATAGCTTCTGAGGGCATAAATATTTCTCAACAAATTTCACTTTGTGATCCTCTAGTTGGGTCGATAGTTGTTGCCTCAAGGCTTGCTGCTTGACAAGGAAGCAAAAAATGGTAAAAGGGCAACTGTTTCTCCTGTGCTAGCCGCTTTCCAGTTAACACGTGCGGCCCCTAGTATTTTGAGCTGTTTTGTTAAATGCCCCAACATGCAAACTTTTTCTTCTTCGTCTTTGTAAGATTACTTTTGCCTCCTGGAAAAATCTGAAGTTAATTAATTTGACATTTTATTTTCATTTGTTGGCTTTTGCAAAATCATACAGTCAATTGCCATCTTTTTTCCTAAACATGCAGTGTAGAATTTCACAACTGTAAATCTCTTTGGTGTGACACACACTTAATTCAGTTGTGTATTTATGGGCTTAAGAAGGAATTGGTGATAAATTGATCCTTTGGCTTTTGTTGCTTAGGTGCAAATACTGCAATATATCATCAGGTCATTGTGCCTCACCACCTCGATGTATTCTGTCTGTGTGAGTGTGTGCTGGGGTGTATGTCTGGGATAACTGCAGGGAAGGTCTGGTCCATGTTAAGTGGGCTTTGCATAGGGTGCACAAAAAGCAACAATGTTTTAACTGCAGAGTTAATCCTAATTCCTGTATAATTCCTGGCCTCTTAGGGCTCTTCAGTTAACTGGTAATTTTTCATGCTTTCATTTCACAGGGTCTCTGGTTCTGATATGTGAACAAGGCACACCATGTACTTGCCTACCATAACGCTTAAAATTAGGGGTGAATGAGAAAGTTTTGACTGAAAATGAGAAAAAAAAAAATAGGTGTACAGTTAAATAGTGGGTGGCGGTACTTGCCTATGGACCAATGGCTCAAGAGGTCCCAGGTTCGAATCCCATCTCAAGCACTACCATCATTGTGTCCCTGAGCAAGACCCTTAACCCTGAGTTGCTCCAGGGGGACTGTCCCTGTAATTAGGACATGTAAGTCGCTCTGGATAAGAGCGTCTGCTAAATGCCGTAAATGTAAATATCAAAACTAAGACAAAAGAAGTAATGACTAAAAAACGCTGTTTTCCTTTAGCTTTCCTTCACCAATCAGCACAGATGTCAACAAAACCTTCTGCTAAAAAGCTGATGTTTTTTGTAAACACTGTTGTTGAGTTATTGAATATTTGCAAATGAGTTCAAAGAATAACAACAGGATATTAAGCGTGTTGTCTTGGTTGAACAGCCATTCTATGTTAGATTTAAATGAACATAATGTTTCCTGTACTATTAACATTTTTAATAACTGTATTTTTTGGCAGCTGTTTTTGACTCAGGGCGTCTTAACATTCAATTCCAGTATTTCCATACCCATAATCCATACCCAAAAATGTGACTTCCCAGGGTGCCTTCAAGATCCACTGTTTATCAATGTTTATTAACAGTTTATCAGCTGTTTACAACAGTGAAAGTTAGATAACTATAATTCATGACCATAGGTTGACATACAATCTGACAGGTGTTACTAGGGCGTTATTGTAGTTGCTGTACGCTGGTTGTGTTGCTGGCTCTGTTAAGTACATTACATTTACGTTTACGGCATTTATCCAGAGCGACTTACATGTCCTAATGACAGGGACAGTCCCCCTGGAGCAACTCAGGGTTAAGGGTCTTGCTCAGGGACCCAGTGGTGGTAGTGCTAGAGGTGGGATTCGAACCGTAGGCAAGCAGGCAAGTACCCTACCACTAGACCACCACCACCGCCACCACTGCCACCGTAGATCTAAACCTCTTCCAGAAGTACTGACAATTCCCATCACTCAGAAAAGCTGATCTTACAACATACCAAAATGTTGTAATCTGTAGTAATATAATAACATATTACCCTCTGCAACATGTGTTTAGATTTGGTTCACGTTCTTGAGTTCCAAATGCTGCTAGCTCCTTCACTTATTCTCAGCTCACATTCCTTGGTGCCCTGGCTCAGGATAAGGAAAAGTTAGCTTTGCACTGAACATTCCTGAGGAGTTTTTTTGCTTTGGAATATGCAGAATCATTCAGTGCATTTATCATACTTGGCCTTCACCCAGTGAAAACAATTCATCACTGAAGTCAATCAGAGGTTGCATAAACTGCAGCATGTATGTTGTTTTTGGATATGCTTCTCAGGGTTGTATAGACTGGCTGCTTACATATGTTTTGTCCGTCCACTAGAGCAATTTATTTTCCTCTTGTCTAAAGAACACGTTCCAAGTGCAACGTGGGATAGCTAAAGATGGAATCATACTTTCTCACAAAAAGCCCACTTGAGAAGCAGATTCTGTAGGCAGCGGTGGCCTAGTGGTTAGGGAGTTGCCCAGGATTGGAAGATTATGGGTTCGATTCCTTCACCAGTAGGTTGCCCTGAGGTACCCTTGAGCAAGGTACTGTCCCTGTCATTGCTCCCCGGGCGCTTTCAATAGCTGCCCACTGCTGCACGTGTGTGTATGGGTGAAACGCAGAGGTTGAATTTCATTGTGTTGTGCTGTGCTACATTTCACAATGACAAGGGTTGTCACTTTCACTTTCTGTTGCTGTATCTATATCATATCAAGAAGAGCAGCATGTAGATAGTGTAAGGCTCTGTTTGCTCTTTAAAAAAAAAACTTGTTTGCCTACAAACTATGGGAAGCTTTGCTATTGGGTGTAAAAGAAAGTCATAGGTTCTTAATTCAGTGCAGTGTCTCCTGAAATCTCTCAATGAGGCCTCTGTGTCCAGCCTGAGATTATTAGTATTCAGCGAAGATGGTCAGTGCGAGAGCCTTCACCTGAAAGAACAGAGCTGTTGTTTTTTTCCTGCTCAGACTGGTGACTGAAAACAGTTGTGGTTTGTTCAGGGGTTATTTGCACATTATAAGGCTCTATGTGGCTCATAGCGGCCATATCTAAGCTTTAGGGTCATTGCTGATTCTTGTTTTCTTTTTGGAAAATCGTAACCTTCCTAGCCACTGCACTGGATCACTCTGCTTTGTTTAATAATGGTAAATATGAGAACCTTGATGATTTCCTTTTCTGCATTTCCATGGCTGAATTGCAGTTGTTATGAAAAACAGTTTTGGCCTGATCTGCTTACTCTCTGTCCTGACTGATATTTCCATTGCCACAGCCCTGGCATTTGACAGTAGCATGTCACCGTATTTATCACTGTTGGCTAGTAGAAGCTGTTTGAAATGTCTGATGACAAGTAAATAATCTGAAATCTATATTAATCTCCATGATGCTTCTCTGTCTCATTCACTGGCTAGATGTAGTTGCTCCAGATGTGGGACAGCATTAAAGATGATCTTTATACTGGGTTATTCCTCCATCCCCCACCACAAATAGCCTCAGGGGATGTGACTTCAGGCAGAGGAAATTCTGCCCCATGATGTGAATTGTGAGAGGATGTTAATGCTGGTGGGCCTTGCCCCTGTCATGGTCCTGGTTTTCCCATCATTCTGGTCAGGAAGTTCCACACAAGCCAGCTGAAAGTATGAAAAAAGACATCTGATTTCCTCTGGCATTCCTCCTAACTTTGTCAGTTCTAGAGCTAGTACACCTTTATAGTTCTCTATAGTCCACCAAACAGTGAGCCCAGCACAGTGATCTTACTCTTCACAATCAGGATTTCTCTGCAATGGTCAAATACATGCGTCTTTTTTGCATTGCTGTCATGTTGGTAATGGTATGTATGAAACGCAGTAGCATTTGTGATGGTTTTGTGATAACTGTCTTTGACCGATCTACAGTTTCTGCACTATTCTAGCTGCCCCCTCATGTCCCTGTAACACTCTCGAAGGTTTCTGATGTTCTTGATATTATAAAACCACCTACTCATCTAAATGATTAGAAAATGAATATTCTAGGACCTCACTTTACAGTTTTTTTAATCTGCATGTCAAAACCTTACAATATATCAGAGAATATACAATATATCAGCTTCCTTATTTCTTCTGCTGTTCTTCCTTATTGATACTGCTACCTCTCGTTCTCTATCCTTTCATCTGTGCTCTCAGTTTGGACAAGTGCGTGATAACCTTGCAGAGTAACAATGCAGAGTAGTTTAAGAAAAGAGGACGAAGATTATGCTGAATAGTTTTCTGTGTTTTCTTCAACAATATGCACCTTTATAGTCATGATTTCGGCCATCTTGTAGATCCACTACGCTGGAACTGAGCACAATGAAAGGCTTGATGGGTGCCAGACTCTTGTGAAGGCATTGATACCTGATTTTAAAAATGAGTTAAGCACTAAAAAAGGAACATTGGCGTACTGGAGCTTGAAGTTCTGGGGTTGTGTGTCAGATGTTGGATTCAGAAATCTTTAGTGATTCGAGGCCTTTTATTTTTAAACAAAATCTTACATGAACTCAGGTGATAATATGTACTGTTTTGAAATTAACTGAACAGTAATAAAAAAAAATCTTAATATGGTCAGAAATAATTTAAAATATCTGCACTGGTAATGCAGAGTATTTAAAAAAAAATAGTCTATTGATCTTGTTTATGCATAACATTATAACATTTTTTAATCAAATATATTTATTTTATTAAAGGCATTTATTACTGTCCCTGCGATAAGCTGGCGACCTGTCCAGGGTGTGTCCCCGTCCTTCGCCCTGTGTGAGCTGGGATGGACTCCAGCACCCCCCGCGACCCTAATTAGGACAAGCGGCCCAGAAAATGACTGATTGACAGACATTCATTACTATTTACATGATCCTTAGATTGGCATATCTGCATGGACAACACCTGATACATCATTGACTAAAGCAGTGTTTCCCAGCTCTGGCTTTAGAGTCACACTACCGTGCACAGCTTATTGTTTTCCCTTTTAAACACACACACTTCAACGCAATGAGAGCTTGTTGAAGAATCAGTAAACTAGTTAACCAGCCAAGCTATAAACTACTGTTTACAGCAAATATTTATAATAGAATAAATAACCATCCTTTTTGGAGACCATATTAAAGAGATTTTGAAAGGGGGGTCTGGGGTCATTTTAGACTTGTAATGGTGTCCTAAAACATTGAGGTCATGGGACTGTGCCAGAGGTACAGAAAAGAAAGGTAAGAATAGAAAGTTAAAACATGTATTCTTTATTCTATTCCAGCAAACCAGCTTTGCTGCAATCTTATATTCAAACATTACATTTTGTAATATATTTTTTTTCACAAGGTGCAGTATATTTGTCAATGATATTACAGAAGCATAAAGTGTCTTAAATTGGTGGTATTTTTAGTAGACTTCTTGTGGAATATCTAAGGAAGAAAGACTAACTTAGAAAAATCTCTTCTGTTGTGTAAAAAATCTAATGAAACACTGATTTCAGTGTTTAAAGAATAAGTGAATAAAGAATAAATAAATAAGTGATAAAGAATAAGTGGTATTAAAATGATATGAAATGATATTCAAATGAAAAAAATATATAAAAAATGTGATTTTAAAAGTATGATGTTTTTTTTTTTTTAAATAAAAGTTGTAGTGGCTATATTTAGAAAATGTAAGAGTTTTATCAGTGCTGTTATCGTCAGTTATGCTCAGACTTTCTGCTGTTCAAAGCATTTTATACTTAATATGCATAAACAGTCATCTGTCAGTGACCCATGTGGCAGACACTTATATTCATATTCAAAGTCAACTGATTGGCCCTCTCCGGTGTTCCTGCCTGAGTTTCTGACTTGTGAAGTGATAGTTGCCAGTGTCCCTGTTATCTGTATGCACCAAAGTAGAAGGTGTGAGGTCGAGCAGGTCAGCTTGCTCCTCATCCACGTGCGACCAGAGGAAAGCTGAACAATGACCTGCAGTTAAAGCAGTTCCCATGTAAATTGTAGGAAATGCAGAGCTGTATGTGGCCCAAGATTAGTCTGCACTGTATCAAGGGGACAAGGAGCATGGAAATCGCTGCTTATGCTGCCAGCCAGCATCTGAGCTTTCCCACAGCAGCAGCAGCAGGGTCAGCAACGCTGAGGAGCGCCCGCTGTCTCAGAAGAACATCGGCTGAGTGGCCCCTTTTTACAGACTCGTAGTGATCTATGAGTGTGTGCGTGAGCCAGAGAGCGAGAGAGCGAGAGAGAGAACGTGGACTGCATGCTGCAAAGCTCCCAGCACTCAGGGAATCCTAATGAATTCCTCTAGCTGAGGGGGGGGAGCAGCATTTATATTTCAGCAGGCTGTAGCTGGAGGGGAGGCAGATGAAGCACCATATGTAGGTCACACCCACCGTAACTTCACCCTCTCTGCCCTCCGTTTACCCCCCACTAGGGTTTTCGCCAATTGAGGCACCGCAGAAGACATGTTCTATTTTGCGCAATTGCCTTACTATTAGAGGAAATGGGCTTTGATATGGCCTTCTGGTTCTTCCTTATGGGTTATTAGGAAGATACAGCCATTTATATTGGCCTAATGTAATGAGACATTGACTGTGTTTGCAATAGGACTGCACAATATATTGTATAAAATATCATATCAATGTTGGCTGGCACTGGGGTCCATTTTTGTGGCATACATTTTTTAAAATATATATATTTTAATGGGCTAAGAAACTAATAAAGCATTCTTGAACATATAATACAAAGTAAAATGAAAAATTGTTTAACTTGTTTATGTATAGCAATTACATATGTAGTATACAGTGAATGATTTCTAATGCAGTTAGTATGTCCAGCTATATTGTGGTTTTGATTGATGGGTGTTTTAATATATTGCAAAAAGCAACAACTATACAGCAGTTGTAATAATATTTTAGAACAATATGAAGAGTACTATCCAAAATGAATCGAGTTGTGGGTCATTGTGCTATTTGTGAGTGCGTGTGTGCACAAGCTGTACAAAAAATGCCATCACAGCAGATTCTGTTGCAGTCTTCCTGCATGCCTCATGTCTTCCTAGCAAGACTCTTCTTTATAGGATTACCAAGAACAATAGCTGGAAGCAGTGGGTCACACACTCTCTTCCTGGTGAAAGAGCAGCAATGCGAATCTGTCTCTTGGCACCACGTCCTTGAAACTCGACCCCACCACCACCCTCATCACCATCTTCTGTTAATTAGACCTTTGCAGATGCTGCAAATATGTGACTCTAACAAAGATTTTTTTGAGGTACATTTTATATGACTCTAGTACATGATCTGAAATGAGTCAAACAGTTGCCCTTTTCTACCTTCCCTCCTTGGTTTTGCCTGATCTGGCCTCATTTAGGGATGTGCAATATGACAAACAACCTGCTCCATCTGTCTATCCCCTCTGTCTCCCTTTGTGCCTTCATGCAGAGGGGTTGCCATATTGAGGGCCATATGACTTGTTTGGGGGATTTAACAAAAATGCTCTATTGAAATGCAAATAATATTTACACAGAATATTTTAATTAATTAATTAATTAATTTTTTTAACAGTCTTTATTGAATCAGAAGTGTTGAAGTTGAAACTCAAAAACAGCAAAACGATTTCTTTTCAAATTGTATGTTGTCTGTGCAAGCATCAGTTTAACAAAAAAACTGCAGTTTATTGTATTGCATTGTTCTGCTTCTGCTGACTCCTTCCCTGCCTGTTTCACAATAACTACGCATGTTCCATCATGTGGTCAGGGCATTTTCCATGTAATTAGCATAAAAAAAACCCCCAAAAAACCCAGACATTAATAAAATAGCTCACTTAAAGCAGAAGCTCTGCTGCTGTGTTGCATATGTGTGGGCAGCAGTTTGAGACTGGGCTTGAATTCAAAGCTCCAAACATAAAAAGATGGAACAGAAGTAACCCCTAAGTGAAGATGGCCTTAGTATAAATTAGCTAATTAACACATTGAGGTTAAACACATTATTATGTTTATATGCACATTAGTTTTAAATATTCGTGTTTCCAATACCCTTTTTGTATGTAAAATTCAGATTATGTATGAGCTTTGGGATTTGTTTCTTTGGTCTTTGCTTATCACCTCTATTTGTGTGTGCTTCAGGCCCTTTCTCAATGAGAGAGAGATTTTTTTTGAAGACTAATTTCCCTGAAAAAAAAAAGAAAAAAGTGACATGCAATGTAGCAAACTGTGATAATGCCTATTGTCCTCTTCTCGTATACACCATGGTTTTGCAATGAAATGTCAAATAAGATGAATATAGATGTGTTTACAAACACTATAAACTGTGTATATACCCAAACACAACATATATACCCAAACACAACACATTACATTGTACAGTACATTACGGAAACATGAATGAACAAGATCTTAAGCATCAGAACTTTTTCTGGTTTTTCTGGTGTAGAACACGTTAGGAAATATACTGAGGATTTCATCGCAAGGACAGGTTGAATTGAAATACTTCAAATATACAGTACTGTGCAAAAGTTTTGGGCAGGTGTGAAAAAATGCTGTAAACAAAGAATGCTTTCAGAAATATAAATAATGGTTGTTTATTTTGATAAATTTACAAAATGCAAAGTGAGCGAACAAAAGAAAAATCTAAATCAAATCAATATTTGGCGTTACTACTTTTTGCCTTCAAACCAGCATCAGTTCTTCTAGGTACACTTGCACAAAGTCAGGGATTTTGTAGGATTATAGTCATCATAGTCGGTGTGTGATCAACCAGTTTTACCAAACAGGTGCTGATGATCATCAACGTCACACGGAGGTTGAAACACAACATTCTTTGTTTACAGCATTTTTTCACACCTGCCTAAAACGTTTGCACAGTTCTGTATATTAGTATGTGTCTGTGTCTTTTTTGTATCGGGGGAAATAATAAAACATTTACACTTTTTTCCCCTAACAACATGCATTAAATAGTTTCCTCTTACAGTTGCATGTTTGTATTAGTTACCCCACATATTAGTTTGGTCCTGTTCAAATGAACAGAATGCTACTATATCTTTTTTCTTTTTTTTTTTTTTTCCTCATATTTTCATGTCCATTGGTGATACCTAAAATTAATAGTACCTGAAATACTGGCACAGGATTAATAAAAAATTGTATTTCCAGGAAATATAAAAAAAAATTGGTTTAATTGTTAAATTTGTCTTACATTCTACAAAGTCTGATGAGGCTAGGAACAGAAAATGAATGCCCAAATACTGCTTAAAGAATTTTTGAGGCTTATATATTGAAATAATATTAAGAATAATATTAAATTATAAGAACAGAGAATATGAACCAATTAATATCCAGGCATTGGTTTTGGGACCCATTGTGTATAGAAAATCCTTTAATGAAAGATAAGAATTTGCTGCATTAGCCTTATCTGAGTTGGCATATAAAGACTCATGCGTTGATCTTTTTGTCTTGATTTATTCACTCTTTAGTGCCTTTTATTCCAACCCTACAAGTAACGTATAAACAAAGACAATCTGCAGTAGAAGTAGCATCGGCTGTATACTCATGCTGCTGATAGTATTGTGTCTTTTGTTTTTGTTTCGTTTAATTCATGTGCTTTCAGATTTTACTTTGGTTATCAGTAGACCTTAACATTATTCTGATGGTCTTGATAACAAAATAAATTCTTACTGTCCAATGAACAGACTGTCTGTGTCTCTGCAGGTGGAGCTTGTGTGGGTTCAGTCTGTTAAAGCTGAGAAAGGTGCTTGGACATGGCGGCCAGCAAGGGTAAAAACCAGAGCTCCTTGGCATTGCACAAGGTCATCATGGTGGGGAGTGGTGGTGTAGGCAAGTCTGCCCTCACCCTTCAGTTCATGTATGATGAGGTGAGCAGTGGGTTGTATCACTGTAAGACTGTGTGTCTGAAAATAATAAGTGGTTTTTTTTTTTTTGTTTGTTTTTTTTTGTTTTTTTCACTCTGCCATTCACAAGTAAAGATATTTGGGGAAAATTATATAAAGGCACTAATAAAAAGACACAATTTTGGATGGATGCAGGATGATGGACATGTGTTTTAGAGAGTAAAAATAAAGTTGGTATAAAATTATTATCCAGAAAGCCTTATATGTCAAAATAAATGAAACCAGGAGGTACATAATCTCCAAATGGATTATTGTATAATTTTAAGATCTTGTTGTTATCAAATTGTTTCAAATATTGAACTTTTTATATTATGATTACATATGAAATACTAAACACAGATGACCTGCACTTTCAGATATGTAGTCTGTCTGTCTGTCTGTCTGTCTGTCTGTCTTTTGTCTCAGAATCATATTGGTAATGGCAGATAATTGCTTTTAAATATTTATCACTTGACCATTTTCCTATTATGACGTATTCCTTCTTTGACATATTTACTATTATGGCTGCAAATTGAGGTATTTTAAGTCATTCACATTGCTTAATTGACAAGTAATAAATTAATGGAACAGATACATCTTAGCGTATTCTAGTGACTGTTTTTAATAATGTAACATTTGTATTAATAATGTAAGAGGGCGAGCTTTATTGCTTTATGGCTAATTTGGCTCATTCTGACCAGTCATTTTCAGTTGTAAACATTGTCAGAGTTGTTATGCCAAGTGGAGGAAAATCTACCATTTACTGACCACTCCAGAATTGACACTTGGATGATTTCTTATCAGCTTGTTGAAGGTAACATTGTGTTTCTGCAGACGGCCTTAGGCATATTGTGTGAAAATGCATATAAAATGAATGGATATTGGTATGAAAACCTCAGTATTGTATTCTACTTTGCTGTTGCATGAATGTATGTAAATGATCTTTGCTCTGCAGTTTGTTGAAGACTATGAGCCTACAAAGGCAGACAGCTATCGAAAAAAGGTGGTGCTGGATGGAGAGGAGGTGCAGATCGATATTTTGGACACAGCTGGCCAGGAGGACTATGCTGCCATTCGAGACAATTACTTCCGAAGTGGAGAGGGCTTTTTGCTTGTGTTCTCCATCACTGAACTGGAGTCTTTCACAGCCACAGCAGAGTTCAGGTCAGTAGAACAACATGTAAGGACAGTCAGACACATCATACAAGGGAATTCAAGGTCTCCAGTTTGTGATCGGATGCTATTGGTTATCCTGCATTTCCTGCCATTATCGTTCCTCCCTGCATTTGGAGTGTGTGTGTGTGTGTGTGTGTGTGTGTGTGTGTGTGTGTGTGTGTGTGTGTGTGTGTGTGTGTTTCTGCGCGCACATGCAGAGAGCAGATCCTTCGTGTTAAAGCAGAGGAGGATAAGATACCCTTGCTGTTGGTGGGAAACAAATCTGATTTGGAGGACCGCAGGAAAGTTAACGTGGAAGAGGCTAGAACAAAGGCGGAGGAGTGGGGTGTACAGTATGTAGAGACGTCTGCCAAGACTCGCGCCAATGTTGACAAGGTTTGCTGCCATGTCTTTCTGTGTAGTTGCATATTTTATGTATTCTGCTCATTGCCAAGGCTGAATCATAATAATAAAACAACCTTTCTCCAAAGGTGTTTTTTGACCTCATGAGGGAAGTCCGCGCTAAAAAGATGTCGGAAAATAAGGACAAAAACGGAAAGGGAAAGAACAAGAAGAACAAGAAAAGCTTCAAGGAACGGTGCTGTTTACTTTGAAGGCCACACGAACTTTTTCACGCCAAATTTACTTGCTATTTGAATAACACTCAAACGTAAAGATTCTTTTCTTTATTAAAAATAAAAAATAATTATTAGTTTTTTTTTATACTGGCAGGTAATCAGTCAATGCATTGCATTCAGTTTTTCATGCAAAGTACCATATCAAAATCAAATCCTTTTTTTTTTTTTTTTTTCTTTTTCCTTTTCCTAAATGGTTGATGGCTACTTTGTCACAGATTGTAGCATTTTAGGACACGTTAACATCAAGGTGACCAACCTTCACCCAACACTAATCTTTTTTTTTTTTTTTTTTTTTTTTTTTTTTTTTTCCCCCTTTATAATTTATTTGTATTTCAGTTAGAGTTAGGTCTCTTTGCAATATTTTAATGGCCTTTTTCTGCCTTTGTATTTTCTAATCTTAAGTTTTTTGTTTAACACATTTTGTGTGATTTATTCAAAAGAAAACCTTCATCTTTTGTCAGATTAAAGAAAATCCTCACAGCTTTTAAACATCTAAAAGGTTTACACTTAAATTGAGATTTGAGGCATATATGTTATGGAAGCATGTTAGATTGAGGAAATACCAGAGTCTTTAATAAATATGAAGGGCAAAGTTTTGTATTTCAACATGCCGACCTAAAAAGCACATGTTTTGTGGCCAAATTGCTTTATGACTCTAAGGCCTGATTTCACTCCAGTAAAATGAAGTGCTTCTCCACTTGTCCTTATCGTACAAGTCCATGAAGTGCTATTATGTCCACACCTTAAGGTATTTTGTCCCTTTATTGCTGATTTGTTGAGTGAAAAGCTGGAGGAGAAGAGAACAGATGCTTGTTTGAATTTTCTCCAAAGAATTGGTTCATTTTAAATTGCATTGAAATTTTTTAGCATGAACCTTTTGGCATTGAGTCTTTACTGCCCCCAAGTGGTTTAAGTGCTTCTCTTCGAACATCATGTTATCATATTGCTGGAAACAGATTGCCTTGATGCCTCTGTATTGTATTGAAATATTTTTGTAGAACCTTATTTGAGTGACTGACCCCATGCGGATGCAGCAGTGTGCCAGGAGTAAATGTGCCAACATAATATTGTAAGAAAAGAAAATAAGTGACTGCTGACTGAATGTTAAACAGACCTAATGATAAAGAGTGTTTTATTTAATCTCGTGAACCACACACCCAGTACAGGCTCACCTCTACCCTGCTATCACTGTTTTATACTGTATAACATGCCTTTCAGAGCTAATCTGAAATTTTTATGATTTTTATGTTTTCCACTGCCTGAGTCTTCAAAGTGGCCAAATAAACAATTTTCTTTTGTTGGATTTCTAAAGATGGTCTTTGGCCTAAAGATAAATGCATTAAAATGCTAGTAAGTTCTGTGTGTGGACACAATTTCCCACAATGTATGTATATTTACAGGAGTCTGGTAACTTAAGTATTTAAAAAGGTAACGTTACTTGTTGATTTTGATCCAAACCGTAAGGACATGAACCAAGACAAACTTCAGTTTAGATTCCGATGTATTTTTGGTGCAATCAAAAAAAACATTTTGGCCTAATTGAAAGTATCTATATTTGCAGTTATGGAAAAGGCTCTTATGCAGAGCAATTTAAGTCATGTAAGGAGGAAAGTGGCTGCTGTTAAGAGTATTGCTAAGGACTCTTTATTAGTGTAGAATGGCTTGCCTAAGTGGGAAATTAAATACCACTCTGCTGCTCAGAAGGCAACTGTACTACCCACCATGCCATAACAGTTTCTTAGTATTACAAAGTCATTTTGAACAATTACTAACAGAATTTAAATGAAAAGAAAGTTACTAACAGAATTTAAAATTATTTAGTTTCGTAAATGTATTTAACTGTATTTTGACTACAGTTGTAGCTGTTGTACTCAAGCTCTGGTGAGGCCTAACTGGTAAAACTGGGTACTACAACTACAAATTGGGCAACTAGTTAAATGATAATTGTTGCATGTGTTTTCTGATGACATATTATGAACTGGTCTAGGGTCAGGCATTAACGGACCAAATTAATGAGCTCTTTTGTCAGACCTGCTGCCAATATTAAATATCTGTGTTGATTTAGATATGATCCCTCTCCGGTTTATATATTTTCTTTAATGCATTAGTTACAAGAGCTTAAGCTGCACTAGAGGCAACTTACAGTGTGAGCAATGAGCCTATAGTTAAATAAAATTTCAAAAAGTAACTAAAGGTTAAAAAAATGAAAGAATTTTCACTAGATCAAGAAAAGAAATCCTGAATGGAATGAGGGAAATGGTGCTCAACCCAAAAGTTCAGAGCAAAGCTTTAATGAACTGAAACACCCTAACGCTGTTACTGAAGAGTCCTAAAAGTGTATAAAGGAAAAACATTAGAATTTATACTTGACTGTTTATTTATTAAGTAATAATATCTTGCATATAAAGATAGGAGTGGTGAAACTGTGTCAGGTGTATTCAGTCGATGGAATGACAATTAGGTTTGAGTGGCTGCCCTATTTTATTTAACGGACAAGGATCGATCAGTGTGATCTTCACAGCATGTTTGTGGAAGTGTTTCATTCCACTAACAAAAGAGCTTTCTGAGGAAAACAGTTCCTGATACTCAGCTGGCTGGAAAAGGTTACAAAACCATCGTAAAGCATAAGGAACACTGAAAAACAATAGTGTATATGGCAGGGTTGCAAAGAGAAAGTTATTTCACTCCAAAAAGAACATTACTGTCTGTCCACAGTTAGCTGAAGATCATGTCAAGCCAGAAAGCTATTAAAACAGAATAAAATGTTTTAATATAAATGTGTGGTATATTTGAAGATATGAAAACACTGCATCACGAAATGAGAACTGATCCCTCCTTTGAAATGTGGTAATGTCACGCAATGGGTCTGTTGTACTACATATGGGTCAGGACAGCAAACCAGTACTGACAGAACTGAGAATTAATTAGAAATTATACCATCACATACTAAATATCAAGACATCTCTCTAGTTATTCTACCAAAGTATAAGAAAAAATTCGGAATAATGTTTTGGAATGGAGGGGGGCATGGTGGTGCTGTCACCTCACAGTGAGAAGGTCTTAGGTTTGATTCCCAGGCGGGTTGGTCCAGGTCCTTTCTGTGTGGTGTTGGCATGTCCTCCCTGTGTTTGTGGGTTTCTGTGGGTTGGAGAACACTAAATTGGCTGTATGTGTGTGTTTGTCTGTGTATCTGCCCTGTGATGGACTGGCGACCTGTCCAGGCTGTTTCCTGCCCTTTCGCCCTGTGAGAGATGGGATAGGCTCCAGCTCTCCCCATGGCCCTAATTAGGACAAGCAGCTCAGAAAAAGAGCAAGTGAGTGAGTTTTGGAATGGCCAAGTCAAACGTCTGGCCTTAACACAATACAGTGATTGCTGAACTGAGCAAATTGTGTAAAGAATAAAACCCACTTTCCAGAGCTGAATCTGTTCTGTATTGTGGGATGGACTACAAATTCTCCTAGCCAAAAATCAGGACTGATCAGCAGCTACTGCAATATTTAGTTGCAGTTATTGATATTTAAGGTCAGATACTGACACCAAGTTCATATCATTTTCCTCAATAAATAAATGAGTACTATGTTTGTTTGCCATTTATTTCATTGTGTTTTCTTCACGTACATTCACAGTGTTTAAGGGCATGTTTATGCAGTAATATAGAAAAATGTAAAGGGTTTTAAATCATATGAGCAGCACTGGTTTGCTGCAAAACTCCATGGAGCACTATTACGGTACAGTTTCATGACTTACACGGCAAGGTAAAGTGATTTATAGCGAGCCTTTTGACGTTCTTTTAAGCTTCATGCGTACAAAATGAGTTCTTAACCCAAAAACTCCCTCTGATGACGCCCTACGGTCCTGCATTACAGTCAGGTTTATTCGACCCACTCAATCAAACAGAGGTTGCAGATTTCCAAATGAGTCACGCTCTGCATGTTTGCCTGTGGGTTTATGGTAAAAGCTTGATCTGTCAGCCATAGGCCCTCACTGAGAGTACACACTAGGGAGCCATTTACCAAAAGCACATGAACTGCTGTTTGAATCCCCGCCTCGTTTTCCTATCACATCCTGGTTGTGGTTCCCTAGAAGTGACAGAGTTGAAATGGAAAGTACATGAAAGGGTTCTGACAAGATCTGGGATACATCTGATGTGGCTTTTTATCTCAAAACCAGACTGATACCTTGTGGAGAATAGCAAAACCCTGCAGTGGTCATCAAAAACCACTGGGTGGCAGTCAGGCCATTCCCTTACTTTACTTTCAAAATATGAATAACAACAGTTTTGGTGCTCCTGAGCCTTTCTAGGCTTCCTGAGATGAAATCATTTCCTAACAGTGAAATGAACGGTTATGCGAATATTCCCTGTGCCACTTCTGGGGAATTGGGATGTGTATCGAAAACAGCTGCTGGGTGTTTCAAAGAAGCATCAAAGCCTGACAGAAACCTTTTTTTCCCCGTTTGATAATGCATCAGCAGTTTTACACCATTTACACCAAAAAGTCAAATAAAAGAAATACGACAAAACTGTATAATCACTGTGTGTGGAAACTGAGCAAGTTACCTGGTGATCAGTTAAAGCCTTGTGATGTTTCACTGGTGACACTAATGAACTGAAACACTTTCTTCAGCCTGAACATTTGCAGGTTGGACATGACCTTAAAAAATGGAATATATTTGCTTTCCTATCGCATCAGTTCTGGAGTGCAGGCACTTCTGTGGTGGCTGGTTGTCCAGACATGGATTAAGGCTAGCTTTAGGCTAAATTAAACTGGGAATTATTCATTGCAACTTCCTCTTGAGGTCTAGGTTTATACAGATTGTGGAAAATCAGCTTCGTGTGCTACCCAAGATTAATCAGAGACTGACCAGCCTGAATGCAGAGTCTCACTGGTAGTGGTATAGCCATAACTGTCAGGCTCCAGTAGATTAGCCCATGCCAAACACGCCGTCCCAGAGAATGGTTGAGATGCTGCTACGTTCCTATTTTCTTGGCTTGACAGGATGACCTTTCACTCCGACAAAGCCTTTTGTTTGCTTGCTGTCTAGCACACCAACAAATGGATGAAAAGCCCTTGAGACTAATGAGGTTCCGTTTATTAGAGCTCATGGCACCCTCGGGGACTGGTGCCATAGTGATGTAAATATATGCATTAGTCCTTAGCAAGGGTAATTTCGGAGGAGCAAAATGAGCTGTGATAGTACTGATGAAAAGGGCACTGATGGCAAATCACTCCAGCAGCTCTAACACTTGAGCACCCTCCATATGTGGGAAGAGAAGACAGCCACAGCCAGTTATCAGTGTGATGCTTAGAAGGCTTTCAGCATACAGGAACTTTGACCCAGTAGTCCTGTGTCTAGGTAAGAAAACAGTTGTATGAAATATGCCCAAACCAGAAAAAACAGCTTATGACATGAGTTTGAACTTGATTTTCTTTAAACGCAGACCATGAGCAATAGCCAACACATTCACACATTTCAGCGCAGTTACTAAATGGGCTTCAATCTGAAATGAACAGAAGACTGCATAAATGTGTTTAAAAATACACTGTCCCCTTCAACTGCCCCCAAGATGCTTTCCAGGAATAAATAGCACCACAGGGCTTTGCTAGTGTGTCCCATGACACTTCACTGGTGTAGGCCTAATCAACATACATGAGACCAGTTCCAATATAACCCTTTCGATGGAGCCTTAGAGATTTATTTAAAAGCCACAATTCTTTGGCAATAGCCCAAGTCTTGAAAGACGAGTGCAATGAAACAGCCATCATTCATTCTATTGTGCCTACACAGGGAATACTATTGATCACCACAGCACCTATATCACCTATATCTTTTTACCAGCTAATCCATCTAGGAATATTAGGTAATCTTTGACATAAGCCACTTTCATTACCTGATTAAGTAGTTTAAGGGTGATATTTTGTTGAATCAGATGTTAATTTCATTATTATAAGATTATATCATAGTGAAACAGTGTGTTGAGTCAAATAGGAAACAATAGGGACCTTTTTTATAACACACACATTAAGAGGGGGCAGTGGTGGCCTAGTGGTTAGGGCATTGGTTGTATGATTGGAGGATCAGGGGTTCGAACCGCTTCCTAATAGGTTTCCCTGAGGTACCCTTGAGCAAGGTGCAATCCCCATCATGCTCTTCCCTGCGATGGCTGGCAACCTGTCCAGGGTATGTCCCCTGTGTGAACTGGGATGGACTCCAGCATAAACCTGCTTGGGACAAGCAGCAGAAAATGAATGAACGAATGAATGCATGAATGAGTGACTGACTGATAAACATTATATCAGCATATATAGAATATATGCTGTAGAATAGGCTACAGTGAGTAAAAAAAAAAAAAGCTAGTCAAGGGAAATCAAAAACATAACAGACCAGGTTATATATTACCTATGCAAATGGTTGGCAGTCCAAGTCTCTTTTGTGTTTTCCTACATCTATCCATACAGCACACCTGATTCAACCAGGTTCAAGTTAGTTAACAAGAGCTTCATTTGTTGGGCCAGGTGCAGAGCATGGGGTCTGTGGTTGGCCTACAAAAAGGAGATACTCTTCAGAAAAGAACTCAGTATACCTGGGGAAACACTAGAAATTCATGCTTCAATAACACACAATGCCAAACCCTAAAGCCCTGAAATCTGTGATATTCAATTATTGCTGAATAATTTGCTTTAGCAAATGTTAGCTTTCTATCTGTTGTTTATTGGTATCAGCTTTATGCAGAACTTGTACCCATGAGCAAAATGAACAAGCATTTCTCGATTCTTCTGATTGTTTCTGTATTCTGCATCATGATCTCAATGCTCTGTTATTCATTAAATATATGTTTGAAGATGCTTGATATTTGTGCAAAATAAGCATAGATATTGCTCTTGTATTTATTGTAGCCAGACTCGTCCAAATATGCAAGCATGTGAAAGATTGTGCTCTAGATTTGTTCACGCCTTTGAAGGGCTAAGATTAGATGGACATCAGAAAATAAAGGCGTATCTATCAGTACTATGAAGCAGAAAGGATTGCTGCCATTTTCTCTCCTCTGCTTGCATGTAAGCCAGAAGTATTGTTCAAATATTGTTCAAACATGTTTCTGATGCATCACATTTTTTCTTACTACTCTCTCTTGCAGACATTCTGATGTCGTCTTTGTGCCATTCAAGTATTAAGAACTGGTCACAGACATAATAAAAGGATAAACAATAACTGCAAACTGCAGACTGTAGCCCTCCTCTGGAGTATTTATTTAGTATTGATTAAGTGGTAGCCTAATGGTTAGGCATGTGACCCCATGATAGGAGGATTGTGGATTTGACTACCAGACCAGTAGGATACCTTGAGCAAGATGCCATCTCCAACACTGCTACCTGGATAAAGGCCTGTACTGCTGTTCTTAAAGACAAATAGTCAGTTTTACTTCCCTTTCACTTTATTTGTTATTTTCTATTTTATTCATCAATACTCAGTATCCTCACAGGATCAGCAGGTATTTAACAATGTACCCTTAGTTTTTGTCTTTTTGAACCGTTTTGAAGAAATATGCTGATATTTTTAGCTATAGGTCTTCCCATTTGATGCAAATCCTTGTTCAAAAGTAAAAGCAGATGTTCTCCAACTAACAGCTTTTCAAGGTCATATTTTAAAGCATGATCACCAGAGCCTGCAAATGAGAAGTTTAAAGTATTCATTCAAATTATGATCTTAGGATTCAATCTTGGTAAGTCAACTCAAACATCATGTTGAATGTTATTAGGATTTTGCTGTATCTTTGGATTTCACAGAATTTAAAGCTCTGTCCTGCAAAAGTTAATTAACTTTAAAATCACTGCGTTTGGGAAAGTGCTTCATCAATTATGGACTGAAACGTTACGTGTATATCTTCTTTTCCTTAGACTGTGGACTGTGTTAACACTTCTGCAAAAACACTGAAAAAGTTCAGTCTCAGAATATCTTTTAGTTCTTGACTTTTTGTAACACTGCAAAAACTATGATTTAAGTTTAGGCCAAGAACAGGCCAGTTCTTCAAACCATAGATTAGAGCAAGAAACAGACCAATCAAAGAGGCTTTCAGAAGGTCAAAAGCAACTTCTGGAAGAAGAATGTTTTTTAAAGCTGACACTGATCACAAGCCCTGAGCAAACGCAGCACAAAGTAATCTACACGCCTGTGTGTTAAGGTAAAAACCAATACTCAGGAAATTCCTTGTTTCCACCTTAAATCATGATTTAGGCATCCAGAAGTTACCCCCCCCGGAGAGTCTGTTGGTTGTAGTGCTTGTTGCATTTAGAGGTGCAAGTTGATTGTTGATTTAGGATCTAGTGTTACACCTCAGATTTATAAGAAGACAGCAGAACCTGTCAGAATGAAAACATCTTAAGTCTTTATGAATTCTGCATATACAACTTTAATTGAACTAAGTGGAGGATTTCTTTTAGAGGTTACCATCCATTGTGTCTCACATAATTAGTGAAGAATCAGATGAATTCATTGTTATCTTGCCTGTCTTTCAGAGTGCCTTTTCACAAAGAATCTAAAAATTTTGTTATTTAGACTTCTCGACCATCTAGACATGAATAGAAAATATTGAGA
This sequence comes from Hepsetus odoe, assembly GCA_017165825.1. Taxonomy (NCBI): domain Eukaryota; kingdom Metazoa; phylum Chordata; class Actinopteri; order Characiformes; family Hepsetidae; genus Hepsetus; species Hepsetus odoe. Next base: position 19,000,764 of record CM029369.1, read on the forward strand.
AAATGACAGCCATTAACTCTACATGCATCCCTGGCGCAGAGCTGTCATTTTTCACCTCCTTTACTTCTTTTCTTCAAAAACAAAGAGAAACCTTTTAGATGTACAAATGAATAGCAAGACATGTGTAAATGGGAGAAACCTTATAAAGACTATTAATTGATTTTTTTTTTTTTTGATGGATTTAGAATTTAGTACCTTCTGCACAGTATTAGCTTTTTCCCTTTTCACGACTCTGTCAAGAGCATACATCAGTCTCAGGTCAAAATTAGTGTATGTAGCAATGGTAGTTATAGCTGCATTTCACCCATACACACATGCAGCAGGGGGCAACTATTTAAAGCACCCAGGGAGCAGTGATGGGAACGGTACCTTGCTCAAGGGTACCCCAGGGTGACCTACTGGTCTGGAATTACACAGTATTTTCAAATGTTTGTCAACACCTGCACATCAATATTTAATTTGAAGTCTATGTTATTAATACAGAGTTTAAATATAGAACTCATTTTGGTGCACTAATAGACACAAAAGCATTAGTGAGGCCTAGTACTGATGTTAGAGCAATAGTTCTGGGTCACAAAAACCACTCCAGCTGATCTAAACGTCATTGAGTAGAGCTTTATCACTCCACAGTATACAATTCCACTGCTCCACAGTCCACACTGTGTTGCTTTATATATTTCTAGTTGTTGCTTGGCATTGGGCATGTGTGGCACTACTGTTCTATTGACAATACCTTTTAGTGGAAATTGTGCAAGCTGTGAGTTGAAAGCCTGTTAAAATTATCATACACACTCAGCAACACTTCATTTCCACATGGCTTCATACCTGAATGGATAGAACTAGCTGAGTGAAATGATTTCTGTCTGTAGGAGAGCTACAGAATGAGCAGAAGGTCAACCATTGATTCTCAGCCATCTGCACAAAAGCACTAACAAGGAATATAGCATTTTCCTGAATGTTATCAAAGTCATTGTTTTTTTCCACACACGCTTTGCTCATTCTTTGCCAGGAATGAAATAATATAGATTCAAATAACTAATGCTAAACATATCATGATTAATTAAAAAAGCCTATTTAAGACAAAAATGTCCCTATTTAGGACAATTTCACATTTTTCATACTGTCATACTGTGTAATATCTGTGTAAGTAGAAGAGGTTGCAAAGCATTCCCTCACCATTACATCATGTCCTTTTTGTGGAAACTTGTATTGGTGATTTAACTTTTCCATCTCTGAAATATTCTGAAAGTGAAAGTAAAAGTGACCATTCTTGTCATTGTAAGTACTCAGCATAGCACGCAGTGAACCACAACGAAATTACACCTCTGCATTTTATCCTTGCACTCATACACGTGCAACCAGCAGCGGGCAACTATTGAAAGTGCCAGGGTAGCAGTGACAGGGGCAGTACCTTGCTCATGGGTACTTCATGGCAACCTGCTGGTCTGGGATTCAAACCCAAGATCTTCTGATTCTGGGCCAACTATTAGGCCACCGCTACCCTATACCTATAGTTTTAATGGGTAATCAACATGTTTTTGAAAGGTTTTAGACAACTTTCCTTCTTTGGTCTTCTGAAATTTTGTCAAACTGAGACATAGTGTGCAGATTGTTGAGGTCTTTTGGGGAATTTCACATTGCAGGAAGGGTTGTATTTAAGTTACAAGGGCAATATCTTTTCCCATGTACAATGTAAGTGTTGGTGATTTCAGTCATAAATCACAAGATCAATGTGACAACATGTTTCATCAGTTTGTATTTCACATTTTCAACATAATTTGGATATAAGATATTTAGTTTTAAGTAAAAAAAATCAGAAGAAATCAGAAGGGAAAATGCTTATTCACATTCATTCATTTGTGTCCAACTATAAACGTGTTTCTCTTAAAAGTGAAACAAATTTATTTTACTTGTAAATAGAATAGCTAAAGGCAAAGGCAGACTGTTTGATGATCATCATTATTTGTCTGACTCAAGCAATGAACAAAGATTTAGACATTTTCTGCATGTCAGAAATAACTGATGCTTGGCTATGCAGCATCTGCATCAAACACACCAAACACACACACACACACACACACACACACACACACACACACACACACATGCACACACACATGCACACACACTCATTAACACACATTCTCTCTTATACACAGGGGTTAGTGTGTATTTATTTTCTTCCATATAATGTTGACTTAATTAGTTAAATAGAGTTGCTCATATTCTGCAAATTGTTCATGTTTGTTTAACTTTTATCAAAGTGATGGGAGTAAATGTGGTATAATCAACCTTTCTATCTTCTATTGATTACCAACATGGAAACTGCATTGTAGCAACATGGAGGTAAGAATCATTTAATGTATGCTGTGGAAAGCCTTTACAAAGATAAATATTTGACTATCAATAGCAGGTTTGTCTCTTAAGCAATCTTGTTTCTTGCTCTGCTACCGCTGTGTTTGCTTAAACTAGCCCAGCCATTGATCTCTGAAGGTTGGCGAATCCCTGTGTTAGCTCAAACTCAAGTTTATTTGGCTGAGGTTTAGTGTTATGGACTTGCAGAATAAGGGATGCTTTAGGAAGAGAGGAGACTTTTGAGAATGAGCTCCAATCTTCATGCATTCAAAGTATATTGTGTAGGTGCATTCTTTGGAATAGCTGTATATGTCTCAGAGGTGTAGGACAGACCAACCTAAAGAAACTAATTTTGTGGGCTGTCCACATCTAATACCCTTCTACACCAAAAAATGTGGGGTGGAGGTGGCCTAGTGGTTAGGGCGTTGGCAGCATGATCAGAGGATCAGGGGTTCGAATCTCTTACTAATAGGTTGCCCTGAGGTACCCTTGAGCAAAGTGCCGTCCCCGTTACCTGCGATGGGCTGGCGACCTGTCCAGGGTGTGTCCCCTGCCTTCTCCCTGTGTGAGCTGGGATGGACTCCAGCGCGAGCCCGCTTGGGACAAGTGGCAGAAAATGACTGACTGACTGACTGACCAAAAAATGTAAAAATATTCACAGTGTATTTGTATGAATTCATCTTCTTCTTTTTCTTTTGGCTGCTCCCGTTTAGGGAGTTTACCACAGCATCAACTGTCTCAATTTCTTACGGTCCTCTGCATCTTCCTCCTTCAAACTAACCACCTTCATGTCCTCTCTCACCACATCCATAAACCTCCTCCTTGGTCTTCCTCTTTTCCTTTTTCCTGGCAGCTCCATCTTCAACATTCTCCTCCCAATATAATCCTCGTCTCTTCTGTGGACATGTCCAAACCAACGCAGCCTTGCTTCTCTAACTTTGCTTCCAAAACGTTTAACCTGAGCTGACCCTCTAATATACTCATTTCTAATCCTGTCCATCCTCGTCACAACCAATGAAAATCTCAGCATCTTTAACTCTGACACCTCCAGCTCTGCCTCCTGTTGTTTCATCAGTGCCACCGTCTCCAACCCATACAACATAACTTGTCGCACTACTGTCCTGTAAACCTTCCCTTTTACTCTTGCTGGAACCCGTCTGTCACAATTCCCATAACTTCATGCTGTGGCTGATCAACTTTATCCCTCTGTAGTTACAACAGCTCTGTGCATCACCCTTATTCTTGAAAATCGATACCAGTACACTTCATCTCCACTCCTCAGGCATCCTCTCACTTTCTAAGATTGTGTTAAACAGTCTGGTCAGAAACTCAACTGTGATCTCTCCTAAACATCTCCATGCTTCCATTGGTATGTCATCTGGACCAACATCCTTTTCATTCTTCATCCTCTTCATCGCTGCCTTTACTTCCATCTTGCTTATTTGCTGCACTTCCTGGTTCACTATCCTCACATCATCCAATCTTCTCCCTCTCTCATTTTCTTAATTCATCAGCCCCTCAAAGTACTCCTTTCATCTGCTCAACACGCTCTGTTCACCTATGAGTACGTTTCCATGTCCATCCTTTATTGCCCTGACCTGCTGTACATCTTTTATCACCCAGTTCTGTCTCTCTGTCTAGCCAATCGGTAAAGGTCCTTTTCTCCCTCCTTACTGTCCAACCCCTCATACAATTCACCAAACACCTTATCTTTGGCCTTCACTACTTCTTTCTTCGCCCTGCGATTCATGTCCTTGTACTCCTGTCTACTTTCTTCATCTCTCTGACTGTCCTACTTTTACTTTGCCTGCCTCTACTCCTGTATGCACTTCTGGACTTCTCGGTTCCACCACCAGGTTTCCTTATCCTCCATTTTTCTTCCAGATGTCACACCAAGTACTTTTCTAGCTGTTTGCCTTACCACTTCTGCAGCAGTTTCCCAGCAATCCACTAGCTCATCAACACCTCCACCGGTGCTTGTGTTATCTCCTGCCTTAATTTCACCTTGCAGTCTTTCCTCACTTTCCTCCTCTTATTAACCTCCAAGGTCATCCTACAGACCACCATCCTATGCTGTTTAGCTGCACTCTCCCCTGTCACTACTTTGCAGCCTCCAATCTCCTTCAGACTGACCCTCCTGCAAAGGATATAATCTACCTAAAGGGTGGCGGTGGTCCAGTGGTAGGTTACTTGTCTATGGACCTATGGCTCAAGAGGTCCCAGGTTCGAATCCCACCTCTGGCACTACCACCACTGGGTCCCTGAGCAAGACCCTTAACCCTGAGTTGCTCCAGGGGGACTGTCCCTGTAATTAGGACATGTAAGTCGCTCTGGATAAGAGCGTCTGCTAAATGCTGTAAATGTACCTGTGTGCATCTTCCTCTACCCTTATACATCACCCTGTGCTCCTCCCTCTTCTTAAAATAAGTATTAACTACAGCCATTTCCATCCTCCATCCTCAGCATTCCTCTCCTTGACACCATACCTACCCATCACCTCCTCATCACCTCTGTTCCCTTCACCAACATGTCCATTAAAATCTGCACCAATCACCACTCTCTCTCCCCTGGCTACACTCTCTATCACTTCATCTAACTCATTTCAGATTTCTTCCTTCTCATCTCACAACCAACTTGTGGGGCATAAGCACTAATGACATTCATTATCCCACCTTCAACTTCCAGCTTCAAATTCATCACCCTCCCTGACATCCTCATCTCTTCACATACTCTTCCTTCAGGATAACACCTACCCCATTCCTCCTTAAGGAGCACCATCCATCTTTCCCTCAACTCGGACCAGTTTCCCAGTCCCTGCTGCTGAAAAACATCTCCACAGCATAATGCTGCCACCACCATGTTTCACTGTGGCGATGGCGTTCTTGGGGTGATCGGATGTGTTGATTTTGCACCAGACATAGCATTTTCCTTGGTGGCCGAAAAGTTCAAAAATTTTAGTTTCATCTGACCAGAGCACCTTCCTCCATACATATGGGGAGTTACTCACATGCCCTGTGGCAAACTCAAAATGTGCCTTCTTATTTTTAATGTTACGTAATGCCTTTTTTTCTGGCCACTCTTCCATAAAGCCCAGCTCTGTGGAGTGTATGGCTTATTGTGGTCCTATGGACAGATACTCCAGACTGCTGTGGAACTCTGCAACTCCTTCAGAGTTACCTTTGGTCTCTGTGCTGCCTCTCTGATTAATGCTCTCCAGGGTATCATCAAAGATTTGGATATTTTTTTTTATAACCCAACCCTGGCTTGTACTTCTCAACAACCTTGTCCCAGACTTCTTTTGAGAGCTCCTTGGTCTTCAAGGTGTGATGCCTCTTGCTTACTGGTGTTACAGCCTCTGGGGTTTTTATACAGATCATGTGACACTTAGATTGCACACATTCATTTCACTAATTATGTGACTTTGGAAGGTAATTGGTTGCACCAGGACTTTTTAGGGTCTTCATGGCAAAGGGGGTGAATGCATATGCACATGCCAATTTTCATAAATTAAAAAAAAAATTTATTATATATATAACTTAGACTATTTTGTGCAGATCCATAACATAAAATAAGATTATGAAACATTTAAATTACAGATTGGAATGTAACAAAATAGGTAAAAAGCCAAGGGGGTGAATACGTTTGCAAGGCACTGTATGTGTATAGTATGATAATACAAATGCACATGGTGAAAGAATTAAGAGTATATTTTGCAATCTACTAAAACCACCCCTGAAACTACATGTGAGGTAAAATGAGGGAAGATGCCTATGTGGGCAGTTCTTGCAGGGAGAATCTACAATAGTACTATTTGATGACCAGGTAAGATTGACTAAATCATTTCAGATCATTTCCAACAATGGGGCAATATTTTCGAAAACAGATGCTTGTGTAAGAATGTAAACTTTTTGGTGCTCATGAAGGCCAATTTTCTCTTGGCCTTTTTGAATGTACAGTACAGTGACAGTTTGCAGCTGCTAAGAGAAAAATTACCTCTTATACTGGTACATTGACATATTTTTGTTTATCTTAGGACAATGCACATTAAAAGATCTTATATCTTTTTGGAAATCATTATATATACTGATCAATCGTACATGACTTGAGTGAGCAATATGAACCCACTCCTCAATAAAGAATCGCTCCATGTCTGTTATGGTCCTAGAACCTTTCTTTTGGACTTTTCTTGGGGCAGCAGTGGCCTAGTGGGGAGTTGGCAACAGAATCAGAAGATTGTGGGTTCAAACCCCTTACCAGTAGGTTGACCTTAGGTACCCTTGAGCAAGTTACTGTTCCCCGGGCAGCTTTTATAGCTGCCCCCTGCTGCACGGTGAGTGTTTGTGAATGGGTTAAATGCAGAGATCCAATTTCGTTGTGCTGTGTTGTGCTGTATGTACTCACAATTGCAAGAATAGTGACTTTCACTTTTCAGTGTCCTCCTTACAGTGAGTGCATCCTTTTCCAGGCAGTAATTATAGTGTTGACTTTAGATCTAATAGAAGTAAATCCAAATCATCACAAACATGATGGGCATTGCCTGCATGCCAACTGTTTATACCTGTATACATGGTTTTACTCAGTGGTTAACAAACTTTCTCTGCAGGGCCCCCATTTTCTAGATAGAAACATTGAGCCCCCCCCATTCAAACTACACAGGTTCAGATTCTAATTTTTTTGAAATACAAGTTCCTTTTCTAACTGAGCGAAACAAATGCAATTACAAATGGTGCAATTTCACCAGTGCGGGAGAAATAAAGAGCAAACTGAAGTTATAAACAAGACTCCACAAAAATGGCTGGGAATGGCGCCCACCCTGCAATACCTCTGCACCCCCCAGATTGGGAACCACTGGTTTCAATGGTACAGTGCTGAAGATGTCTGTGTCACTTCTCTTTTCCTTTTGTTCCCCATGTAGCCTGTGTTTAGTGTAGACTTGTTCCTGTTTAACTTCCTATGTGTTCTATGCGTTAATGGTTACAGACTGACATTAGTGTTTTGCGGAGAGCAGCTCCTTAAGTACTAGATCAATAATACAAAAATGTCTAAAATTAAGTTTCCACTTTGTCATTACTGGGAACTTTGTATAGATTAATGAAAAAAGTACAACTGTAGCCTCAGGCTGCAACATAACAAAATTGAAAAAAACGAAGGGGGTCTGAAAACATTCTGGAGCCACTGTATATGATAGAGATTATGATTACATAAAAATAGTTATATAGCAATAAAAAAAGTCAAAGAACACTTATATACATTAATCCATCATCAATCAGTAAAACCTAGTGAAGGCATGAGGGATGGACAAAATGTAGCTGAAACCAAATCATACTAACTAAGGTATTAATTAAGGTATTAAAAGTCAATATCTTATAGAAAAAATATATATTTTATATTTCGCCCTGTGTAAGCTGGGATGGACTCCAGCACTCCCCCGCGACCCTGCAGAAAATGGCAGACTGACTGACTATATATATATATATATATATATATATATACACATACATCGGGGGTTCCCAATGGGTTGCCCTGAGGTACCCTTGAGCAAGGTGCCGTCCCCGTCTCGCTCCTCCCTGCGATGGGCTGGCGACCTGTCCAGGGTGCGTCCCCCGTCCTCGCCCTGTGTGCGCTGGGTTGGATGCCAGCACTCCCCCTCGACCCCGTTTGGGACAATCGGCAGATAATGGATGGATATACACATACATACTTACATATATATATATATTGTACTGTGTGTAGTTTTAGGCAGTTGTGAAAAAAATGCTGTAAACAAAGAATGCTTTCAGAAATGGAAGTGTTAATCTTTTATTTACATCAACAAAATGCAGTGAATGAACAAAAGAGAAATCTAAATCAAATCAATATTTGGTGTGACCACCCTTTGTCTTCAAAACAGCATCAGTTCTTCTAGGTACACTTGCACACAGTTTTTGAAGGAACTCGGCTGGTAGGTTGTTCCAAACATCTTGGAGAACTATATATATATACATACAGTGCTGTGCAAAAGTTTTAGGCAGGTGTGAAAACATGCTGTAAACAAAAAACACTTTCAGAAATTTAAATAAAAATAAATTGCAAATTATATATATATATATATATATATTATATATATATATATATATATATATATATATATATATCATTTGCAATTCACTGTCCCTGTTCTCTTCCTCAATAATGTACTATTCTTCAAAATCATTAAAAAAAAAAGTTTTTAGAAAAATGTTATTTCCAACAGGGCATAGTATATACAGCTTAGCTGTTTCAACATCCATAATTCACCAAGGCAATTAAAATGACTTCAAAACAAGAAACATTATATAAAAATGGCAATTGGAATAGTTATAAAAAAATTAAAAGTACAACTGTAGAAGTTACAATAACTGCCTTTTTGTGAGATAAGTATTAAAAGTGAAGTTAGGAGTCACTTAAAAAGGCAAAGCTTGCAACAGAGTTTAGGCTAAATAGATCACAGCTCTGATGGGAAATTAATGCATAAGCAATTTTGAACGATGTATCTGTTTTATAAATGATACCCCAAGGAACAACCCTGAGAGCTTGGCCCTATTAAACCATCCCGGTGACTCTGTTTAGAGGAACCGTTGATTATTATGTCTACATTGGGTCAAGCATAAATCTCACTAAACACAAGACAAATCTGATCACAGAGTGAAGGGTAGCTACAAACTAGTGTTAATTTTTTTTTTAAAAGTAATGAGCAGTAGATATCCAAACATAATTAAGAGTTCTCATAATAAGCTGGAATGGGGTTCTACCTTTGTGATCTTTTAACTGAAACATCATTTATATGTTCCTGAAAATAACTCTTATAATAAGTGATTTTTCCAGGCAGATGAGATTTTATTTGAACATGATTAAAACATAGCGGATAACAGAGCCTTGAGACTCTTATGATTGATTCTCTCTTTTGTTGGATGTGTCTTTAATCAAGTGAGACACGTTCAAAGACCAGCCGAGCTGTTTCGCTATTAGTCATTAGTGTTTACAATAAATTATTTAACACGTGACCCTCCGAACTGCTCCCACTCTCAGGCAGAGGCTAGAGCTCATTTATGAGGAGTGCAATAGTGTGCACATTACACTGCTTAACCAATAGTGATTTATTGCTGTACGAGTATCTTTTTAGAGCATCCATAGAAAATCATATCTTTGCTATTATGTCTCCTTTTGCATTTCTTTTTGTAATGTTCTGTTCATTATATTCAGATAAGTGGCACATGCTCTAAAAGAGGCCAGATCTATGCTTTGATGCTAGAAGATTGCTCATGATGGTGTCTCTTTATCTGTGTCATCATAGAACCATAAGGTTTAGGATGGCCGGGATGATGCACTGCAATATGTCAGTGTCGTTAGCATTACACACGAACAACATGGCAAATTCCTATTACAGCAAACAGCCAGGTATTATAGACAGATCCTCAAATCCCAGTGGAGGTCATTATGCTGAGTCTGAGCTGGGCATACAGTATGGGGGTGGCAGCGAAGTCAGAGCAAGAACAATGAAAGAAAGACAGCGGTCAAAAAAATAATTGATTTACATGATGCTACATTTCCTGGTGGGTTGCAGCATAAATGATACATCTACTCAGATTTTAATATACCATGATAAATTGAGGAGGTCGGGGAGCCTTGTGCTGTAGGCATTTTATGATGAAGACTAACGAGGATGTCTTTCTTGAACTACACCGAGAAAATTCAGACCTTGGAAGCACCCCCAAAGAAACTTGTTCAGTTTCTGTTGGGTTTCACTCTGGGTGGAAATGATAACAACCAAGACCGGTGTATTAAGGAGACTGCCCAGTTAGAAATACTTCCTTTAAAATTTTTTTTAATAAGTTTCAAAACTATCTCAAGATCATTTTTGGTGGAAATACTCGTAAGTATAAGGTGCCCTTCGTTTTAAGAAGCAAAACTGTAAAGCTGCTGTAAACTTGTTTCAGATAACAAATTCTGAAACAGTAAACAGTAAAAATATATCTCAGAAAATATACATAGCAATGTATATTTAAAAATCTATAAATATAATACTATCGACTAGTGAACATTTTCAGCTTTCTGTCTGCTCTAAACATATAATAAATAGTCAGTCAGTCAGTCATTTTCTGGGCCGCTTGTGCTAATTAGGGTCGCGGGGGAGTCCATCCCAGCTCACACGGGGCGAAGGACGTGGACACACCCTGGACAGGTTGCCAGTGTGTCACAGGGCAAACAAATACACACCCACCTTGGAGGCAATTTTATTATCTTCAGATCACCAGACATGCATGTCCTTGGATGGTGGGATGTAACCGGAGCACCTGGAAGAAGCCCACACAGACACAGAGAGAACATGCTAACTACACACAGAAAGGACCCGGACAGCCCTGCTTGGGAGTCAAACCCAGGACCTTCTTGCTGTGAGGCTACAGCGCTACCCACTGCATTACCATGCTGCCCTTAATTAAATTTCCATATTTAAACAAAAATGTGTTGTCATTTACGTTCCATATTCAAATATTCCCATTTTTGAGGTGTAAGGATCAATTTAACAAATCTAAGCATCTGCTTTAATGATGGATTTCCGAAAAATGCTGAGACAGATGTGCTGGCTGAATTTCTGTTTATCATGACAGTCGGGATTATATAGAAATACATCAATCAGAATCTATGCTATTCTCTAACTTAGTGGTCAAAGTTCAATTCCATCCTGGGAGAAATAACTTTCACTTAGTTATTTCACTTAATGCCCATCTGACCAATCATATTGTATAGAAATCCACTAAAACGATCACCTGGCCTGCTATCTGTGTTTATCTCCATTTCTCAGCTCTGCGGGAATAAGTGAAATATTGCTACTGACTTTTAGGGTGGACAAGATACTTAAAAATGACAAACTCAAGTTGTAAATCAGCACTGTCCCATAGCAGTGGCTCATTTTCTGTACTCCACATATGAGGTCATTTACATGCATTTAATACATCATTATAGTTAGATTTCCATTATTACTAAAGCCAGAGATAATCCAGACTACTGTACATGCTTAACAGATAACAGAAGCAAACTCTAATGTGCTGTATAACATATTTAACCCTCCCTACCTTAAATCAGGCAGAAAATGTCCCCCCAAAAAAACATTTAAAATCTCAGAATAGCATTTAGTATCTGCCACTTCACAGTTAATTCATCCTTAAGAGAAACACAACATAATCATAAAATTAGCCAACAGGTGCTTTAATGGCTAAAGCTCTTGTACTAATACAGCTCTTTATGTATTGTACATTGCATTTAAATAGTTCATTAATTATTCATCCACTGAACAGGGAAGCTGTCATGATAGGCAGCGCGCTCTACTCTTGACTGGGCACACCTGCCGTCCCATCAAGGACTCATTGGACAAGGGTTTAAAGGTCCCAGTGAGGCAGAGCAGAGCATCAGTCATTGATGTGTACTTCTGACTTGCAAGCTTTCTTGCATAATAATGTTCCCTGAGTTCTGTATGTAGCTGTGTTGAATAAAGTTCAGATCAAGACTCTCAGCAACACATTGATGTCCAACCCACAACATCCCAGCATTACAGAAACAAATGTTTTATCTGTTATTCCAATTCTTTTTTTTTCTCTCACCTTTTAAATAGTATATCAACATTTTTAGAGTACACAATTTCTGTATTGTGTAATTCATTTAGGAACTGAATATCTCATTTAAAGAAAAAATATATAAATTTCTCAAACTGTGTGTATGTGTGTCTTTTAATGCTTTAGTGCATATGCAGACTCCAAATAAACCAATATTTGTAATATTATTTTCAAATGGAAGTGAACTAACCTCTAAAAGGCAGTGCTGCAAAGTTCTTTTTTTTCTTAGAGAGCCTGAATCTTTGAAGGACATTTTGTCCCATTATATATAATATGATGATGGAAAATCGTAGTGTTATCTTGCCTTATGGCTTATACCAGTTCACTTCAGTGCCAATTATATATCTTCACTTATCAGTTCACTTCAGTACCAATTATGTATCTTAAACCCTGACAGAACCGAGTGCTGTCTTCAGCTGTGGGGGCATTAGTGTAACAAGCTGACTCTCTGTCACTTCTGCTGTGACTTTTAAGTCCAAGCAAAAAGCCTTTGCACTAGCAGGGAATAAAGAGCAAGCTAGATACTATGCTCCTGTAGTCCTATAGCATTTGTTTTCTTCAGCGAACCCTACCCTTTTGCATATAATGTTAATTGCACAAATGGAAAAGAATCGTATATTGTATGAGATGACAGACAGAATGACTCAAGCTGTGAATCAAGCTTGCAGTAAAGCAACACAAAAGTGTCTGAAGATAACTGCCGAGTCCTATCAGTGTGCGACAGTCTGCACTCTGTGGAGGTTTTAATTGCATCTCGGCGTAATCTGCCGACTTGTCTGAGGAGCCCGTGACAGCAGTGCCTTCGAGAGATAATCACCTGCCTGATAGTGGAGCACTGTGCACACCTGTCTCTCCCTTGTTGCTACAGGATGATAAAGAATTAGCCAGCCTTTCATGTGGACTTTGATGTCTCCAGCATCGGTACCGATGCTCATGGGCCATTGGTGCTTGATCTCATGAGTGCATTTGAATAACAATAACTGTGTTGATGCACCTGCCGACCTCTTCTTGTGGATAGATTTTTATGCACATGAGTTCGTTTGATATTTTATCATAGAGAATGATGCAAGTCGAGATTTGGCTTTCATCGATTATGGCATATTGGACCTGAAAACACTGAAGGTGTGGTTAGCCTTCAAACAAACTACCAGAATGTCCAACTGCACATGAATAGGCAAGCACCTTTTGTGTATTTCTATACCATTCCTGTATAGAAAAATATCATATTTCTGTTTTATGTATCTCTGGGCACATATGTATGTGTATACTTGAGTTACCTTTGTCCAACCCAAAGCACACATTGATAGTTGTTGCCTTTTAATTCTAGTTTGACTGATTCTCATACCGTCATATTTAACATTGAATCAAATTATATAAAATAAAAGTCATATGGGTATAATCACAACTGATTAGAATTGAATGTTTGTGAACCCTTTAGAATTAGTCTGCATAAATATGACCTAAGACATCATCAGGTTTTCACATTCTTAAAAGTAGATGACAAGATCTCAATTTAACAAACAAGACAAAAATATCATGGTTAGCTGTTATTTAATATAATTATCTATAAAGCAAAATGATCCAATACTGCATATCAATACTTATCAGGTGAAATTAGATGCAGATGTTTTTCAAAAGTAGGGTAATAATGTGTGAATGAGGACCCTGTTTTATTTAAAGAACAAGAATCAATCTGTCTGTCAAAAAGTCTGTTCTTCACAACATATGTTTGTGGAAGTGCATCATGGTGCAAATGGAAGAAATTTAATGCCACTGTTCCTTTCCCTTTGAGTGTCTTCTCCAATACCAGACTTCTCCAATACCAAGACATGTAATAGTCCACAAGGTCACAAAGGAACCCAGGGTAACTTCTAAGCAACTGAAGGCCTCTCTTACAGTGACTAATGTTATTGTCCATCAAGAGATCAATGAACAACAATAGAGTGCATGGCAGGGTTACAAGAAGTGACCTTTCTCCAAAAGGAATTAGTGCCACTCTACAGTTTGCAAAGCATCATGTAGACTTGAAAGAATTCTGAATTGTTTTAGTCAGTTCTAAATAAAAATATCAGGACTCTTTTCATTAACTTAATCTGAAGAAAAAAATGGGTCATGCAACAAGCAACTAACAACCCTGAACACACAGCATGTTCTATAAAAATAACAGTTAAATAAAAAAAGTACATGATTTGGAATGGCCAAATCAAAATCCAGACCCAAACCCAATAGATATGTTGTGGAAATAGCTGAACATCAAACATAAAAGCTTCATCACAAACTCTCTATTCTGCCATGAAGTACTCAAACACACTTAGAAATGTTCCTTTCAACTCAGAAGGGTGTAGACTATTCTGGGGATAAAGGCAATTTCAGATCACAGTCTGGCTACACCTTTGGACACCTCTCCCCAAAGTTCCATTGATGGCTGATGCTGACCAGTGATGCATGATGTCTCAACAGAATTAAAATAATAATAGGCTATTTGTTGAATGTGATGAATGGCTGGCACAGAGGCCGTGGCCTGCAGCACATAATGGAAAGTAAAGGTATCACATGGGGATAAGTGGAGGTGACTTTGGCTCTTGACCTTGACAGTACAGGCTAATGGAGGTAGCAGAGATCACTCAGAAGGGAGGCTACACTCCTCTCAGGTGAAGAACAAGAAATAGGAAAAGGCATTAACACAGTACTCCAAAATGTTCTTCACATTAAGCATAATGCCCTACAAGACTCATTAAGATTTTGCATTTTGCAGTCACTGAAAATACTCGTCCACACTAGGGGTAGAAGGGGTGGTGAGCTTGGAGGTATTCATCTCTTCATTTAGATTTTTTTTGCAAAGGCCTTCTTGAGGAAATAATAAATTAATAAACAAAAGAACTGCATATAATTATATCCATGAAAGGTCAACCATTTCCTCAGTAGTGCAGTCCCTACATATTTGGCAATATTATTTGCTTAGGACTGCAACTCATAACTTTTCAACCTCAGACTAGAAAAAAATCTAAGAAAATTCCCCCCACATTTGGGTATTCCAAATCTTCTCTTATTACTTCAAATATGATGTCAATGTGTGTATCATGCATATTGTACTACATACTACATATTGGCATATGTGTCTGGAGGACACCTGATGACAGGAATAGGATGTTCCAATATACCATTTCCAAACCCAAAAACCTTTAAAATGTTAGCTTCCCATTAGCTGAACACTCCATGATAAATAACACATCTACTCAAACATCATTTCATGCTTTTTAGTTTATATCAACTTATTTGGCTGAACAATAAACCGTGTTTATGAGAAGTCTGTTGCAACTTTAGAATTCAGTCCTAATGTTAGCTTCTAACTGCTAAACTATCCAAATCTTAGTTGTATTGGAATGGGTTTTAACATTAATTGTGTTTACTATGTCTTTGCGGTAACTACTACTTACGAGCAAGTTGGCAAATCCAGTGGAAGCCCTGTGGACCAATAGGGACAACTGATAGCCCTTTCTGTTCCTTCCATTTTTACACAGAGATATGGAGAGAGAGATGGTGGAAGATTGTTTTCTGTTTTTTGTCATCGGTTTGATTAAAAATGTAAAGATGATTAATGTGACCCTCTGTTGAATGCTGGAGGCAGTGGCCATTTCTGTTTGAAATCTTTTTCTCAAAAGCTCAGCTAACATACCTGCTCATTGTTTAATCACATTGTACCAGCGGCTATGGTGAGAGTCAAGATTAATATGCAAATTGCAAATTGTGGAATTTCATTGATTATGACATGAGTAGGAATTTCTGCTCTGAGGAACTGGATTTTTACTGTGTTTGGAGGAACATACAGTAAGACAGAGGAGTCTGAAGAATCAAGATTTCTTCATGGTTCCTTTCCAATCTGGGGCAGTTGAATTATGATATTTTGGCTCCTAGACACTGCAGTAAAAATTGACAGTAGAATACTAGGAAGAAGTAAAGTGCAGCAAGCATGTAGATCCAGCCTTGTCGACTGTGCAGATGTGTATGTAATAGTCGGCGGCACGGTGGTCCATTGATCATAAGTTTGGTTGTCTGGTATAAAAATCTGCCCCCTGAGCCTAACAGACAGCACCATTTGCCAGATGGGAGCAACTAAAACAGTCCTTGGTTGTGGTGGCTGGGGTCCTTAATAATATTACAGGTTTTTTCCATTAAATATATCCTTAATAAGCTGATACCAACTGACTGTTATCAGTGTAATTTTTGCAATATTTTCAGAGTTCATGACACCATTTGCTGTTTTCCACTAATTAATTATTGGCAACTATATTATCACAGTGTGTGATTATAACAGAATTTATGTAAATCTCTATTTCGGTGCACTCTAAATTTAACTGCAAGGTTACTCTTTTCTTTTCTTTTTTTCATTTACTGAACTTCATCCAAGTTAAAGTTGCAGTTTTGAATTTTTGAGTTATCAGAACTAGTGTCAAGAGTGCCCTCGTGGGAAAAATTGTACAGTGTGTGCTGAGCCTTTGTGGGTGTTCTAAAGGTTGAGAAACAAAATCAAGCATACCTGATGAAGCACTTGTGTGTTGCTTGGTAATTAATTTGCTAATGCAGCACACAAGAAGGAGCGAGCCACCAGCACTTTGAACTCACAAAGGTAATTAATACCTTTCCTTCCTGAAGGAGAAATAGAGCAGATTTCCTAAATAATTGTTTCTCGTCCCCCCAAGAGAATTTCTGCATCTCCTTATAGAATGACCTATATGCAAATGCAATGTCAAGCATGCAAGGTAGGAGTTGTTGAAGAGCCGCGTGTGAGAGGAGCACACGTAACCCACAGCATTGGTTTAGTCACGCAGCAAATGAAGAAGAAAGAAAAACACAATCTCCCTCACTAAATGATTCAGTGTCGGGAAGGTGCATGGCAGACTTTCTGTGATAACAAATATGAGCAGCGGCTAATTAGCACCAAATAGACTATTTCAGACAGAGCACTTGACAATTTGGTGTTAGATATTTCATTACTGATAAAGTAGCTCCTGGTGAGAGTTCAGACTGCAGCTCTACACTTTAGCTGTTTCCATAGAAATGCCAAGATGAGGACACCTAGTTCATCAACTTTTTTTCCTTTTTAGTTTACATTTGAGGGTTCTTTGGCCAGACAACACATTGATGAAGGGATGCAGCTGGAACTCTCATGTTCAGTACTGGAGGGCTGGTGTCCAGCACATTATGGTTGATTTCCTTGCTTAATATACACCTGATCTATCTGGTAATTGCCGGGATTGAGTCTTTGAGGCGGGCAAAGCCAGACTCCAGGACTGGTATTGAACACACCTGGGCTAGAGGGTAGTTAACGCAAATTGTGCATGAACTAATTGTGGAGATACCGTTTTGTAATTGTACGCTAGCAAAGCAGAGCTTCAAGTAAGATGGCTTGGACTGTTGAAGGAAACCAAAAACCATCTGTGTGTAATCCACACAGATTCTGAAGGAACATTAAGTCACATACATAAACACATACATAAAAAGAACCCAGAATGACACTGGGAACTGTATGTTTATCTAGATATATAGCTGACGCTTTTATCCAAAGCCACTTAAACGTGAGGAACAACATTGAAGCTATAGTGTATTAAAGAGGAGTGAGCCTTTGTAAGTGCGAGTTAGGTGTGTTTGAGTGTTTGGAGAGGAGGTATTCTCGGTAGAGTTGTGTCTCTAAGTGTTTCTTGATGGTAGAGAGGTATGCCCTTGCTCTGAAAGTATTTGGTAGCTCGTTCCACAATCAGTAGCTCGTTCCACTGTCAGGGTGAAACGAGCTATCAGAAGGCTACAGGGAATAATGCTGATTATCTCATTAATCACATTAACTGCATGTGTCAAGGTCTGGGATATAAACGCAAAGCAAACAGTTCTCATTGTCAACATGCTGAATGCAGAAGAAATGGCTAGGCTGGGTAACTTGAATAAGAGCCAGCTATTATGACCTTTTGTCCAGTTGCTACATCTCAATGCAATGGCAAGGCTTTTGGGGAGCTCCTGGTGACCAGTTCTGAGTACTTAGGTCTGAGCTCTGAGTAGGGACAAATCACAAACCAGGCACCCAAGGTACACTGATTCACACTGGCAACAAAGGCTATACTGTCTGGACTGAGCTATATAAAAGTATAGACCCTTTCACTTGTATATCCCCTCCACTCTATGTGAAGTTTCTTTCAACTTTAAAATAATTATCTACAGCTGTATTTTCTTTACAAAAATTATTTTCAAAGATGACTGAATTTATAGGTTCTTGACCTTTAAGACAAGAACCAAAGTAGCTTGTCTTGGGAGCTCATTTTGATACTTGTAGCTGAAGGCTGCCCAGGATGACTTCTTTTCAGTCAAGCTCTCTAACTACATCTTCACTGTTTTTTTTTAAAACAATGACAAAAGGAAGGAGTTGTGAAGGATGCTTTCTGGCACCTTCTTATAAAAACACTGTTAATCCTGAAAATGATGTAGTGCAGCACTTATTCAGCTGCACTTAAATTTTTTCAGGTAATTTACTACTGAGTGAATTATCATCAATATTTGTCTTCATTCACATTTTTCTAATAGCATTAGCAATGAAAAAAATAAAGGTTGGCTGGATCTAAAGTTTTCTACCTTTTGTTTAACTTCCAATAAATTTCATCTCTGCCATTTCCTATAACAAATACCACCTCCCCCTTCATTTTCTGCTCTGTCTCTCAGTTCCATCTTTGTTCATCAAATGGGTGCCCAAGCTTCTTACCTGAAGTAGAAGCCAGGCTGAGTACTCTCATGCTCCTACAGCTATAGTGGGAATTTCATTCGTACTATAATGTGTTTAAAGAATACATAAGCCAGTGCCAAATCCTAGCGCTGACTGATTATATCACAAATTCTGTAAAATTGTATTGTGTTTTGAGTGTTAAGTCCATCTGGTGACTGAGAATTTGTTTTCCTTTACTGTCTATTACCATCTGCTGCATTATTCTTTTCTTTTAGTTAAAGTTATTTGGAAATGAAGTCCAAAACAACACTTGAAGGACAGAAATTCAGTTTTATATGCATTTATTCAAATAATTCACTGCACAACTGTCCTACTACAATAGTATCATACTGTTACACTTCTTTTGAAGCCATCAAGGCTTAAGCACCCACCCCAACCCAGAGATAAATAAACGCATCATAGTGAAGTACGACAGGTCGCTCTTTGTCATTTGTTAGAGGCGAATAGCTGGGAAAGCATCAGTAAGATGATATGTCTCTGGAGAGAAAGTCGCCTGGGGAAAGATGGGGCTCTTAATCATCAGGGACCCAGTTCTGTGACGTTTCTCTCATTGCTGCCACAGACTCCAGCACCAGGCCAGTGAATAGAGAGCCATTTGCATAGTTGTAGATCCACAGAAATGAGGATAGCACAGCATTTGTTGTCAGATGGAACAGTTTGCGACAAAAGGCTTGCAACCGACTGCATGCAGTTTTAATGCTTTACCATATGTCAGTGAAATTTCTCTGACCCAGTAATGGGTTTCTCGTTAATTTCACTGCGCAAATGAGGGGGAACGGCATCCATAATTGCAGGCCTTTTAAACTTTACTTCAGAAAGTTATGAGTAAAAATTGCCATATTTTATTCCGGGCTACTTGTTTAAAGGCAACATTATAGGTAACTGATGCTATAAAGAAAACATTATATCCTACAAATCTAAGCTGCCTTTCATCCAGCAGACAGTGTGGAAATTGTAACAATGCCCCGTGCCACCCACCAAGCCTCAAGGGAGAAGTTAGAATTCTCTTCAAATCCAAATTCCCATTCATTTCATGTTAATGTGGGTTGAAGAAAGCACTGAGAAACTAAACATATATGGCTCACATGTGTAATTAGTATTTCCAGCAGTGTTTACTGGCACATCTAAACAAAGTGCGTACATGTGTGGGAGGCACATTTTGTACCGAGGACGCAGAGGGAAATGCATCTTGGGTTTTCTGAAGCACCAGCACAAATGCCAGTGTGACTCAGTCACTGCAGACAACAACAGCTACTTTATGTTAAATTTCTCGGAGGCAGATCATTTGTACCCTGTCAGTGTGCGTCTGGAGACCACACGGGTGAGAGAACACGAGAGAACTGAGGGTCTGGAAGAACAAATAACTGCAAAAGAAGTGAGACAATGGTTAGCACATACAGTGTATTGAGGAGGTATGGTTAATGGCATAGATGCTGCTAGAAAGGCAAGAAAGGTCAAGCAGAGCCATAAGGTGAACTTCATAAGGTGAGCCCATCACAGGCAGAATGTTACAGTGCTTCTCCATCTCCTGGGAATAAATGAGACTGTGTACTCAGTTGCATAAACAGCTTGGAGTGATGGTTTTATGCGTATAGCTCTTTTGGAATGCTTTTCCTCTGTAGCTCCAACAAACCCTATTGTCTTATTCTCAGACCTTTAGGGGGCACCCATGCACTGCAAATTAAAACAGCAGAGCGCAGCACAGGAGGGATTAAAAGGTATTACAATAATGAAAGGATGCATGATGTATGTGACAATCAGTGCTGTCTGATTTAGAAACATGCTTGTGCATTAGACTTTGCATATATTTTCTCAACAACTTAGTCACAAATGTGAAAGAACATTCTTGTCCACAAGCAGTATTTCTTTTTTTTCCCTTCCTTTAGGGAATTCTTGGGCACCAACTGGATGAGCAATTAATATTCTTGTGTGAGAAGCGGGTTTAGTTTTAGTTCAGTCACGTTTGACTCACTGCCTTTGCTGCCTCACAGTAGAGAGATAATTACCTATTTATATTTCACCCAGACAGCTTCACTGTAGCTGAGAGCCCTGCATGTCTTTGGTGTTTGTATGTGTGTGTGTGTGTGTGTGTGTGTGTGTGTGTGTGTGTGTGTGTGTGTGTGTTCTCTTTCTTACGAAGGAGTTGACAATGTACTCCAAAAACTGACATCTTTACAAGTGAAAGCATCTTAAATGCAGGTGGCTTGTCGAATATTTCTCATTAGAAGATTATTATAAGAGAACTATCAGAAACCCATTTCTGAAAAGTTTTACTTACATAAAAGGACCTTTCCAAGATCTGATCTTACTGCACTGACACATGCTATTACTTCTTTCAAGCACTGTTTCTTAAGACAAGTAAAATTGCCATGAGAATAGTTGAAAAAACTTATCAGGAGAGCCATCAATGCTTGAACACCAGCACCTGAGCTTTAGCCGGCTCTACTGCACATGTTTTGAAGGGCCAGACTTGGGAAATTAGCAGTGGCATTGCTATTTTATTGCTTTAATCATAAATGTACTAACTTTGACAGCACTACTTAACATTGGTAAAAGGTTCAGGTGGTTGCAGTCATTTGTCAATGCTGTTGTAGGGTCCTAATGTGTTTTAGATAATTAGAGCAAAAATCCAATGCATGTTTTCCCTAAAACATTAACAATGTATTCAGTTTTTCCTACGCTTTGCAAAATATGTGTGGATTGCATTTGGCATCACACCAAACATACTGCGTTCTGGACCTGGCTTATCTATTCCTTCAGGTTACAGTTTGGAGCTATGAAGAAGGTGGAGAGCCTCTAAAATAGCTGTTGTTGCTGCTGTGGGCAGTAGGATGGAACTTGATGTGGCTCTCTGGCTTTTAGCAGAAACATGTCTCTTCCTCATCCTTGAACTGTCTGTAGAAATTCAATAGATTGCACTGGATAACAGGTTTGGTCTCTCTATGGCTCTTTTAGACTGGTTTTAGACTGGCAGACTGGTTTCCATTAAACAAAAGATCATTAAAGAGTGCTTTAAACAAATGAGTAGCTGCTCAACCATAATTGGATCCGGCATCCGATTAGTATTGGCCAGGAATGAAAGAAATCTTTAAATCCCTGTTTGAAAAAAGACTGAAGATAGTGAATAGTGAACAAGCTTCTATATATTTTTTCATCACAGTCAACTGTTAAACTAATTCCAACTCACCCAGTATTCTCAATTCTGAACCTGTAATTAATAAAAGCAATTGAAGCAAAACTTCTAAGAAATATTTTTAAAAATGACATACGACCCACCAAATGAAGCAAAATCAAAAGATCCAGGTTGCCTGTTAACAGATTGTCAAAGCTGATGATATGGCAAGTAGAGAAACTGCAACCAGCTAGACCTTAATGTTATACTGAATTAATTAGAAAAAGAAAAAAAAGCTTGAACAAATCAACAAATGATGCATAGCAGAAGGGTTAGAGCTAAATAGCAGTGGAAAGCACAAAATCTAAAGGAAAAACAAATCACTTAGTTAACTGATACATCAACAGTATAACAAAATACATTTGAACTGACTGCGGGGCAGTGGTGGCCTAGTGGTTAGGGAGTTCAACCCCCATAACGGTGGGTTTCCCTGAGGTACCCTTGAGCAAGGTGCTGTCCCTGTCAGTTTGCTCCTCCCTGTGATAGGCTGGTACCCTGTCCAGGGTGTGTCCCTGTGTGAGCTGGGATGGACTTCAGCACCTGCCCACAGCGTAGAAAATGACTAATTAACATTTGAAATGACTTTATGGGTCATATGGATCCATCCCATATTCCCTTATATACTCACACTGTTTAGATTACCCTGCTGATAAGTTAGACTCCCTCCCTCAAGAAGTTATTTTTTATTTTCCTCATACTACCACACATACCATCTTACAATTACATATGAGACAGATTAGCCTGAGAGATCTATTTCTGTACAATAACAGTTTAGAGATCAGTTTAAACTCCCTCCCTTCCAGGGTTTACACTCAAATCCCTTGGCTGGTTAATCAATTAAGCACAAAAGGACTTGTCCATGTGTGACTAAAAAACACAATAAGGGCCAATGCATGGCTTTAGCATTTTGGCATGATACAGGATCACCCCTCACACATCTGTCACCTGTCCGTCAGTCTGTAAATCATCTAAACTGCTTATTGGGGATCTTTGCACTTTGGGGCAGCAGTAGGCTAGTGGTTAAGGACTAGTCCCCAGGATCAGAAGGTCATGACCCAGACTGGTAGCCTGCCCTGAGGTACCCTTGAGAAAGGTACTCTCCTCATCACTGCTCCCCGGGTGCTTTAAATAGCTGTCCCTTGTTGCATGGTGTGTGTGGGTAAAAAGCAGAGGTTGAATTTCATGTGGTTCACTGTGTGCTGTGCTGTGTTTCACACTGACAAGAATAGTCACATTCACTTTACACTTTCACTCTTAGGGCAAAAGGCACAAAAACACTATTTAAAAGTTGCTGGTCCATTGCATGAAATTTCTTATATTGGTAAAATTCCTTAGAAAGTTATAAATGTCATATTTTTGCCATATCACTCACCCATACACAAGAAATGTAATGTATTGCTGGTTTAATTAACAACTGATTTTATAAATAAATTGGTAAAATTTTTGTTGTTTAATTATAGCGATGGGGCTATAATTTGGATGGCCTAGCGGTTGGGCGTTGGCCACATGATTGGTGGATCAGGGGTTCGAACCCCTTCCCAATAGGTTGCCTGAGGTACCCTTGAGCAAGATGCCGTCCCTGTCGTGCTCCTGCGATGGGCGACCTGTCCAGGGTGCGTCCCCCATCCTTCGCCCTGTGTGTGCCGGGTTGGAGTCCAACACCCCCCCACAACCCCATTTGGGACAAGCGGCAGAAAATGGATGGAAATTATAGAGATGCCTCAAAGACCAAACAGCTAAAAAAAAAATTTAAAACAATAGCTGACCTTTAGACTGCGTCAAAACATCCAGTCATACAATAGAATTCCTTTATTCTGCTGCTTTTATATTGCTGCTCTTCTGCTTTTATATCTTTTATATTTTCATATTTAGATACACAGATGTGCAATAACTGCTCCGCTTCTCAGAATGTTCAATATCTTTTCCCTAAGTATAATATTCTCATGTGCAATACCTCTGGCTCAATAAACATGGCTGTATGATATTTAATATATTTAGGTTCACCACCTACCTATGAAGCATGTTGTTTGTATGGTACATAGTATTAATCATAGCAGATTACATAATATATAGTTTATTTATTATAGTGTATGTAGGACATTTTAATATTACTAATTTTATTTGAACATTTATTTTCTTTTTTCTATATATATTGCCTCCCTCTGCCTATCTGTGCATTTGTGACAAAACAGTTTCCTGAAGATTGCATTTGCAAATTTGGAGATACTAAGTTTTGTTCAGAGATAAATAATATATTTGCTTTTTAAAAGTTTCATTAATACAAGTTTGGAGCTTTAAGAACAAAAGTACTTTACTAAAACAGTACAAAAATGACAGTTGCTATGACAACAGCAACCTTAGAGAATCAATTTTGTTATTTAATGTGTGTATTTGTGTGTGTGTGTGTGTGTGTGTAAGTGTGTGTGTGTGTGTGTGTGTGTGTGTGTGTGTGCGTGTGTCTGTAAGAGAGTGAGGAAGACTGATTGTGACACACATGGAGAGAGTGTGCCCATAGGCCTGAAACTCCTCAAACATCTCATATCCTTCAAAGTATGGCATAATCAACGCTGGTGAGGGCTGTTGACTCTACTGTAACACAGAATTCAGCAGACCTGATTAAAGTCTCAGGCTCACTGCAGTTTAGAACTCCATGCAGGCCCAATGCCAGGGGGCCATTTAGTGGGGCAACGTTTTACCAGCCAATCATCGTGGCCCACCAGACTTATTACATTTTTTTCCATGCTTGAATTGGGCAAATGGCAAGAAAACAGTCTGAAACTAAATTTCCTGAGCTCTCTTACCACTTACGGCACTCAACATGAAAAAATAAACAAGATTTGCATGAATCACAGTGGTTTGTAGGAATGGACTGAATTTGCAGATTTCCTCAATGGCTAGACCTTCAGCCATTTGTTGTAAATGTGGCTGTCCTGTTGATTCTGTTGATTGTAGACTGATTGAGTAACTTGACTGCCCCCTGCTCCCTATGTGTACAGTGACTGCTGACCCCTCTGTGATTTTCAGATGCACTACATGATTAAACATTGCTGCTGGGCCTCCTCCATATCCAAATCATCATGACCAATCATGGAAACTGGTGTAGAACTTGATAGCCACTGAACACCATTTAACCATTTGTTATCCACTATCTTTTCCTTTGTATACAATAAATTTTGTCTGTAGAACATATTATACATACTATGTATAGTGTATATAGGGGCAGTGGTGGCCTAGTGGTTAGGGTGTTGGCCACAGGATTGGAACCCCTTACCAGTAGGTTGTCCTGAGGTACCCTTGAGCAGCGGTACCGTCCCTGTTGCTGCTCCCCAGGCAGCTTTCATAGCTGCCTCCTGCTGCACGGTGTTTGAGTGCATGGGTTAAATGCAGAGGTCCAATTTCATTGTGGTTCATGCTGTGCTGTGACCTCGTAATGACAAGAATAGTCACTTTCATAGTATTTTAAAATTCCCTTTGCTTTATCAAAATGTTTTTTAGAACTAAATGACATTGATAGATCGTTCTACTGAATATTTATAGAGTACTGGCCAATCCCATTGGCTCTTCATTGCAATGTGACATACATAGGTGTTAGATGGTGACAGAGTCAGAAGTAGGCTGCTAGCGAAACACACTGTATAAGACAAATCTTCTTGGCAGAAATGACAAGTCTCAAGATGCTTCAAAGTCGACCCGGAAGATCCCCTTGAATGCACATGGCAGCCACTCAGAATTCCCTGTCTGGTACTTATTAAGTCTGTGTGCAGGTCATATTGAGTTGCTGTTACAACATGTAGACGCTTGAGCTAACAGCAATGACGGAACAAGTTGCAGTGGTACTTGAAAGTTTGTGAAGCTTTTATAATGATCTATGTATGTTCAGAAATATCACCTAAAACATTCAATTTTTCACACAACTCCATCCTAAAAGTTGATAACAAGAACCCAGTCAAACAATGAGACAAATATGTAATAAATGACCATTTAACTAGGAAAACCTGCCTAGTACTATATCTGTCATGTGTCTGATAACTTGAAAGTGAAATTAGATTGGCTGTTTGTAAGACGGTAACTGTCTTAAAACAACAGTGTGTGAATGGCACACTGTTTTATTTAAAGAACACTTGAATCTCCAGAAAATATTCCTGAGGACTTCAAAGAGTTCTTGATGCTCATCAGGCTGCAAAAATGAGGCAGAGCCATCTCTAAACAGTTTGTAGTCAATCTGTAGTCAGAGAGATAGCATACATATGGAGTAAATTCAAGAACACTTTTTTCTCTCCTGGAGTGATCAACAAACAAAAAAGACCACACCAAGAGTAAGGCGTGTTTAGTCCACAAGGCCACAAAAGAACTTAACTTCTAACTTCTAACATTAACTTCTAAGCAAGCAAACTAAAGCAACGGACTATGATAAAGTATCCACATGTGTTCACCATATGGTCCGGAGTTCACCATCAAGTAAACACTGGAAACTATGGTGTAAATGACAGGGTTGCACAGGAGACCGTATGCTCTTCCAAATAACACACTGCTGCGTTTTTATCAGAGTTCTATTGTAAAAAAAATTTTTATGTTAATTAAATAAACTAGAACAGAATTTTTTATTTCAAATGAGTGCCATGTTTGGAAAGGAAATGAAAAGGGAGGAAAACTCTCCATTCCTGCATAAGAGCCTTATCCCATGTGTGAAACATGGAGGTGGTAGTATCAGCACTATGACTGGGTTTGCTGTATGTGAAAAAATGTTTCTTTATTTTACCAATTAATAAAAAAATAAAAACTCCTAAGGAACAAAATTGTTTGATGTAAAAAACATAAAAAATAGTTAATGTTAGAGTTAATGTTTAGGAAGTTATGGGAAGTGATAATCCACCGTGGTAACCCCTAATGGAAGCAGCTAAAAGAAGAAGAAGAGCTAATGATTCGGAATAGCAAATCTGAAGTGCTCTTAACCAAGTAGAAAGATTAGGAAAGTGGAGATTGAAGCTGTTCTGCAAAAACAAATGAATTACAGTTCCAAGAGGATTTGCAGAATTGATTTGCATTTATCAGAAATGGTTTGTTGCAGTTATTGTGCATACAGAAATCACCCTAGATACTGAAAATAGATAATGCTAATAATGATAATAGATAATAATTCTATAATTCTGTAGATAATGATAATAGTAGATAATTGGATCATGTTCTTAAAAAAATAAATGACAAATATAATATTTTTTTATTAATCATTTGGTTCATTGGGTTTTTTTTTGTTTTTTTTCTTTGTGTGTCCCTGCGATGGGCTGGCGACCTGTCCAGGGTGCGTCCCTCGTCCTCGCCCTGTGTGTGCTGGGTTGGACAGCAGCGCTCCCCCGCGACCCTTTTGGGACAAGCGGCAGTAAATGGATGGATGGATGGGTTTTTTTTGTTTTAGGATGAGAGAAATGTCTGATAATGTGTTAGGTCATATGCAGGCAGAAATGTAAAATATTATGAAGGGTTTATAAATACCATTGCAGGTTTGCTTGGGCAGTAGATGAACCTCAAAACGTGGATTGTTGTGTCTAGTGCCTTTTAAATTCCTCTTTTCCCATGTTTGTCAAGTTTTATACAATTTGTATGAATTTCTGTCTTTTTTTTTAATTATTGAAGCAAATATGCAAGGCATCTCACTGATCTTTATGAGATGAATAGGTGATGTATCCAGAAGGCTGGTAGGCTAAATCAGTTATGAGAGTTCTCAGACAGCCATGGTGATGCTGTTTGATGTGAACAATTATTCCAATAACAGATTCAATAAGTCGCTAGAACTCTGGTGATTGAGGAGAGAGTGACTGATCCTGCAAATCGATGTCAGCTGGGATCTTGGTGAACAATTATACAGAACACCAGGATGCTTCATAAGCTGAACCACATAATGAGAGTGCTGACATAACACTGTCATTCTCAATTAGATCATTACTGTCATGTACAGTTACCACCTGTCATGCAAAGCACCCTCAGAGCATGCTGACAGTTTAAATAGTGCACATATCTCAGATCATTAAACTGAAAAATGTAGGTGAAAAATTTGATTGCTTCTAATTTTTATTTTGTGATTACTGAGGCATATTATTAAAAGGTGGTGGCACAGTGACTCAGTGGGTAGTGCTATCAGCTTACACCAAGAAAGTTTGATTACCACACCAGGGCAGCTCCATGTCCTTTCTGTGTGAAATCTGCAAGTCAAGTTGACTGGAGATGCTAAATTGCTCTTATGTACAATTTAGGTGGATAGATGGATGAATGGATGAATGGATGGATGGATGGATGGATTGAGAGTGCCTTAGATTTCTGGGCAAATCCTATCTATTCTATGGGATAAATGTGGGGCTTTTAAGAACAGAGATGGCCAGTTTGAACAGAAACAGTTTCATCAACCAGTTGTATACCATCCAGTTAGTAGCCAACAGCCTTCTGAGGCACATGAGATTGTCCTGGTGATGGCCAAATCCAGACCAAATCAGGAACAAGAAAAAGCTGACAATTTGGAGGGGAAAATTAAAATAAGGAAAAAATGGGGAATGTTATAGGGCTGCTAAAACATTGAAAGGGGTTACTATACCTACGGTTGCTGTGGAGATGATTACTTACACTTTATGCACATGAGAAGAGAATTTTAATGAGCAGCAGCATTGAAACATGGCTGAAGAGCATTTTGTCTTGCTAATAATAAAACCTCACGCTGAAATCAGTGTTGCAAAGCATCAAAATTAAATTTTAATGTTTGAACACACAAGGTTTTACTTCTTTTTTTGGGTGATGAAAGCAACCATATATAAATCACTAATCTGAAATAATTCACCAAAACTACAGAAGATACATTACTTGCAAATGAGTAAAGACCTGTAATGACAGAGAGTAGGCAAGGCCAGTCTTACCTTAGCAGTCTTCTACATTCTCATGCATAAGACCCACAAGAAATACATTACTTGAGGTCTATTTATATTTATGTGATAAGTATTAAAAGAACATGGTCATTTTTCAAGGGTTGTTAGTAGATTTTTCATTTATGTGGGTGCTTACATTGCAAGTCAATTGCGTTATTGGTATCCATTAATGACTATTGAATATAATGTCATGTGCTAGGAACCTTTTCAGGTTTCAGGCTTTTGCATTCACTTTTCCAAGTAAACACTTGATAGCATGGACATGATTAACTCATATGATTAACTTGACCAGTCAGTCCAAAAGGAGACAAATAAAGAAAACACTGAAAGGAGACAAATAAGAAACAAATAAGAAGACAAATAAGAAAAGAGACAAATGATAGAGAACAGAAAATATTGTGATCCCCTTAAGATTCAACCTTGAAGGCGCTTGTGTGGGCTATGCTGAGTGGCAATGGCAACAATTTATGAGCTCAGTTTCTTCATGCTGAGAATCATCTTGTGGGTTCTGTTGTACAAAATTCACTCAATAGAAGAGCTAAAAGTCTTTTTTGGGTCTTTCCATTATCCAAATATCCCAGTACTTGGAACCTCTCAGCGTCTGGCATAATTTAGCAGTATGACAATTAATTGAATTCCAAGAGCAAAGAGCTGTGGCAAGAAAGACAGTGGTGCAGTGATCTAACACTAGGATTTGTCTGTACATATCTTGAGCTAGATCTGATTAGGGGATTACAAACTTTGTCAGTTCAATCATTCAATCAAAGCATTACAGCAAAACCCTAGCAATACATTATTGATCCCTTTTCCAGCTTTTAGTATCTGTTCAGAGTACTGTATAGAAATGAAAAATAAAAACATTCACTCTTTCAAAACTAGTAAATATATATCCCTATGTATACTTGATTTAGTGTAATATTTTTGAATTAGATGTCTGTTAGATGTTTACCAGTGACTGATTCTTGAGTCTGGCTTAAAATCTTGATTTTTCATGCATAGTTATGATGAATTTTAATTTAAGTCCAGTTGCTAAGAGTTCTGTCCTTTAAGGCACTGCACAAGCATTTTTCAGATGGTGTTTTCTTGGCTTTGAGCTGTATTTTTTTTTTTTTCTAATTTACTGCTCACCTAGAGCAATCTTGAAATTAATAAAAACATCTAAAGTTGTGATCTTCATTACATTCCACTTTACACTCAGCTGAGCTTGGAAGCATACGACTTGCTTCTGCTGTAAAATCGCAATCTGTGAAATTGGCAACATGCTACCACCGAAGTGCAATTGATTCACCATGTTGATCCTAATAGAAAAGATGGACATTTACAACAGTGACCCAATCCATGTCACTGAATAATCTCTAAAATGTTACCAGGGATGCCATTTTATAGGATGGCTGATGGACAGGACCAATGCCAAGTCATGTGGACAGTAGTTGCTGCAATATATTCACCTCCCATTTGAGACACTATAATTTATGATGTCCCTCTAGCCTCTCAGTGTTATTGATTTACCTCAAATGTCTATCATAGTAGCATTTATTTCACAGCTCAGAAGCTTATACATAATATCCTACATCCTTTAGGTCCTGTGATATTTTATCATTTGGAAAAATGTTCAGTCGGGGGGGGGGGGGGGGGGGGGGGGCTTGACAGATAACTATTTTAGTTTTACTGGTATCTAAAGTATCAGTCGTAAAAGAACTGGTGGGTAAGAACTATTATCTGTGGGCCTGCTCACTCCCTTTGCTCTGCTTTTGGTATAATGCAGCTCACACTGGGAGCTTGAGAGATTATTGATCAGTCAAGAAGTCAGCTCGATACATCAATTGTCACTTTGAGGAAACTACTTGCGAACAGAGAGAGAGCTAAGGCCTACACATAAGCAGTTCATCTCCTCAACTGAGCAAGCTGATTCTGCTATGGCCTGGAAGACCCTTTAGTAACCTCACCTCATCCATCCATCCATTATCAGCCGCTTGTCCCAAACGGGGTCGCGGGGGAGTGCTGGTGTCCAACCCAGCGCACACAGGGCGAGGACGGGGGACGCACCCTGGACAGGTCGCCAGCCCATCGCAGGGAGGAGCGGGACGGGGACGGCACCTCGCTCAAGGGTACCTCAGGGCAACCCATTGGGAAGGGGTTCGAACCCCCGATCCTCTGATCATGTGGCTGACGCCCTAACCACTAGGCCACCACTGCCCCGCACCTCACCTCATCTCTTTGCTAAAACTTTTTCAATGTATGGAGGCTCATTGACATAACAAGTGCACCTGCACTGCTCAATGCTTACCGGCGCTCCAAGCTCACACCATGAATTGTTAATTAGAAAAAAAAATTCAATTCTATGTCACGCCATTACTGTGAATTCCATGAAACTAACTCGGCCACTCTGTGGAACACTTTCACATTTTTTTTCCCCTGACAAGCTTATAAGATAATGGAATTAGTAATGAAGTAGTTTATTGTTAGCACAGTTTAATTCCTAATACCGTATAGGTTCTGTAGAAACTCTGATATGCTTGGTAGGAAATTAGACTGAATCCAGGATATTTCATGGGTTACTAATTTTTAGCAAACTTTCTCACCTTTTCCTTATTTTATATTTTCTTTCTTTGAGTTGGGGCAGCGGTGGCCCCAGATCAGAAAATTGTGGGTTCAAACCCCTTCCCAGTAGTATTGGTTCCCCCTGTATATTGGTTAAACTAATGTCAGCATTGGGGACAGTGTTGGCCTAGGGGTTAGGGCGTTGGCCGGAAGATCGGTGGTTCAAACCCCTTCCCCGTAGGTTGCCCTGATGTACCCTTGAGCAAGGTGCCGTCCCCATCTGTTTGCTCCTCCCTGCGATGGGCTGGCAACCTGTCCAGGGTGTGTCCCCGTCCTTTGCCCCGCGACCCTGTTTGGGACAAGTGGCAGAAAATGACTGACTGACTTTCTTTGAGTTTTACATAGTCACCAGTCTTGGAGACTAATATGTTTGTCCTTTGATTTCCAGCTTTTGGAGAATTTCATATTAATTTTCTTTACCAAAAATATTTCAAATATTTCAAGTATATGAAGAAATAAATGGCACTAAGGATGATGCTACTCAGTGAGGCAGAGAAATTAAGCTCTTATGTAGATGCTAAATGATTGGGATTATTGCATGAGTGGCAGAGCAGGCAATCAGTCCCAGCAATTAACCCATCTTGTTCCTGGTGTAATCTGATCTTTGAAAAATTGAATTGCTGGCAAAGTTCTGCCACTGGTGAAAGCATGAGGTCACAAGAGATCAAGTCAATAGCATTATTATATTTTGGCCTTCCTGATCGCCATACCAATCCACTACTGTTAATTCCATGAGCCATGAAATACCCACAGTGATCATAGACTTGATAAACTACAACAGTTAAAGTGTGCCAAAATATCTTGGGAAATTCAACTGATGTCTTAATAAATATTCAATAATGAGCACTTTCTCCTAATGTACTCCCTACTTTTTTAACTGTGCAGAATGTCTAGATTGCACAATTTGCCACCTTTAAAATCAATAAGCTTGATGAAGGGTGAGGGGAAAGACTTACTGATATCTTTACTGCCAAAATGACAGCTACCATTTAAATACAGGACTTATTGCATGACCTTTGGTCTTGAACTCCTTAATTACAGTAATCAAATATAATTAGATGGTGGTGTCTTAAATATTCATGTAGCACTTAACTTTGACATAATCCTGATATATGAAATTAATCACTGGCATACATTCAGAAGATGCTGAGTAACACACTAGGTTTCTGTTCAAAGGCATTGAGTCCATCCAGTCTAAAAATCATCATGATTCATTTAAAGACCAGTAAATTAATAAATGGGGGAAAAAAGACGAAAAAACATGCATATTTTTGCACTATATTGTCATTTGAAAGTAACATGTAACTATAGTTTTATGTATTTTATAAAAATCTTTAGGCACATAAAATAGTTTTACATTATTATATTTTGAATATTAATGTTTTGCATTTTCATACACTGCAGTTCATCCCTGTGTGTAAGAAGCACAATATACACAAATTATGTATCCACCATGTATGTGCATATTACTATCTTGATAATGTACTCTTCATTTACCTGTGAAGATCTGCTCAATAGGGAGCCAAAAGGAAGCAAAAACTAATTTCAAGAATGTATTCCATTTGTCTAAGGCTCAGTATTATTGAGTGCTTGAACATTCAGTGAATGTACATCCTGAAAAAAAAAATTGTTAGAAAAAGCTTATTGTTTAGACATGCATGTCTAGGAATAGCTTTTTACTGACACACTATATTTATGTGATCGTTCTTTAAATCAATAGAAAATTTCATTAAAAAAACCTAAAGAAAAAATATTTTCTTTAAGGAAAAGGAAAACTTGCTCCTTTATTGATTTTTTTCCCTCAAATGTTTTCTAATGTTAGCTATTAGGTGTTGGTATTTTTTTTTTAAGTGTGGCTAATCCGAAGGTTAAAAGTGGTTCATTTAAAAGTAACCCTGGAAACCCGATTGCTCTCAGTCCGATTCTTTATGTTTGTATTCCACCTGCTACTTTTGAGACAATAAAACACTGGGAGAAGTAAAGATGTCCCTGAGAAGTTGATGTTTTCAGCATTCACAGCAGGATTTGGGATTCCTGTGTCTCTGACCTGACCAGCTGACTTTATTGAGTGCATTCATCTCTTTGATCACTGATCTGACCAGAAGCTCATGGAGCGGAAGAGTCCCTGGGTGATCAAACACAAACATTTGCCATCCTTTTATGCGAACATCAACAGACAGAGCTGTTGTTGTGTGGTTGTAAGTTTTGTAGAATGTGCACTGAGAATATATCAATCTGTTGTACTCAGTCTATTCATAGATCACTGTGGTTTTCTTTGGATACAAGGTCAATTACATTACCCACAGGCAAAACAACAGTAACATCTTAATACAAAGCAGTTCCATTTTTATTATGATTACGTCTTGACAGATTTCACATTTTACTAGCACCTTGTCTAAACATATAAATATGATCAGGCAAAAAAGAGAAAAGCTAAGTTCCTTTGAACGTTTTATCTGCTGCCAGAGCATAGCCTTGGCACCAGACAACATCAAGCAGCACTTTATTAAAAATTGAGAACTTCTGCTCTGTCTCTGCACAGTGGTATCTCATGAAGGGATGCATAGTTCAGAAGATTACATATTATTTCTGAAAAGAATAAAAGAAACTATTGTCAGTCCAGTTTATCTGGAAAAGAACAACCAAGTTCTAGAAATAATACCATATTGAGTTAAACCAAAAGATCACACTTGGTTACTAGATTTCATCCAGCATCCACACATTCACCAAGGTGGCGCAAATTTGGTGTTTTTAGGACACAAAAAAGGTGTTGTGTCCTAAAAACACATTAATAAAAACACAATTATAATAAAAATGATAATTAAAAAAACAAGTGTAGGGAGCACTGTGGGTACCCTTTTTGGACACTACTGCTGTTCATTAAAGATCTCAAGAGAAAAGAGCAACGCACTGTAAACTCTGTAAAAGCTCTATGAATGTAGAAGCATCTGGTTTCTCAGTTTTCTTGACAAGCTGAGTCTATTTTAGGACAAATACATGTATATTTTATGCAATTTTTTCCCAAAGTTTCTAGTTTCTCATACAACTAGGATTCAGTTCAAACCAGAGAAAAAAAATCTTGGATCTTGGATCTTTGCCAATGAAACCAGTTATTGCTCCCGATGAACTTTGTGCCAGTGCGACTATGAACAATAAATCAATATGAGAAATTCACCAATCCGAGTAACTATTTCAACAGGAATTCATAGAAGTGTCCTTGAATCAAATTGCTCCATGTTTATGGTCATTGTAACAAAAAAATGATTGAATCCCAGAACATCTAGTCCTGACGTTATCTGCTTTTCCTAGCATCTATAATGTTCACTGCCCAGTGAAGTTTTGTTGATTTTTCAGTGATGCCTTTTTAGGAGTCTTTCTGTATCCTAAACTACATTGAAAAGAATCAGTAGGTTCAGTAATAGGAAGGTCTTGAATTCGGGTCCCAGACCAGTAGCTTGCCCTGAGGTACATTTGAGCAGAGTACTGTCCCCATCACTGCACCCCTGGTGCTGGATATGGCTGCCAGCTGCTAACCATTCGGTGGGTTAAATGGAGGAAATGCATTTTGTTGTGGTTGAATGTTTTCTGTGCTGTGTGCTTACAATGACACATTGTAAGCAATGTTAGCTTCTTAGCACAGCTCTTAACTAAAGAAAAAAATTTGTGACTTCAAACATTTTGCCAATGACTATATCTGGGCTTAAAGGAAAAATGCGATTCTTTTTTAAAATATTCTTTCAAGGACTTTTATTCTTTCAAAACTTTTATTTTACCAATGTATTATACACTGTGGTTTCAGAATTCTGATCCATATCTTGGTTTGAAATATGTTGTATTTCTGGCTGCCTCCTTTATGTGTCTACAAAGAGTGTAATAACAACAAAAAAAGAAATATCTGATGCAGCTGAATTACTCTGGACAGCATGGCTCGCATGGTTTCATAACCTGTGCTGTCAGAATTTTCTGAAAAAGAAACATGCTTTTGTTTGACAGATATACCATCATTGAAAGATGTAATGCCAATATGTCAGTGAACGTTCTTTCACTTGCCTCACTGAATCGAGCCATCTGACATTCTTTGCATGTCCACTTTGCTCTGAACTTAAACCCAGTGCCTACCAAGCACAGAAGTGGGATTTGTTAATAGCGCTGTCCCCACATTGTTCTACCATCTGTTCCAAGACAAGTTGTCAAGGGGAAACGGTCTATTTGATTACACTGATTAAACTTTCACACTCTCCTTTCTCTCACTTCTCAGCCCAGGGAAAATTATGGCTTGTCTCCTCTGGCCAGGTTTCAGTCAAGCTACAGTCTGGCTTGTGATTTATAAATGTCTTTATTGTCATTAGAACCTGGCCAAAGCTGACTAAAAGCTAGCTGGGCTGCTGCAAAGATTGGCGTTTTTAACTTCCTGCACTACAGCCTTGCTGAGAGCGCATGATGAAATATATTGGATGAAAGATTGCATGTCAGAAGAAACATACATGTTTGACAATGTAAAACAACTCTTATAATTCAATTTTGACTTACACATGAGTTACACATTACTTTAATGATTTTTTATTATGTGTACTATATATATATATATACACACACAAAGCTGTATGCGTATATACACAGATATGAGAAGTAGCTACTCAGATGTACTAATGCACATGTATTCAAGTCCATTTTTTAAAAATTATTAAAATTACTCATGTCTAGTCACTGCTTCCCAGTTCCTATTATACTGGGGACAGTATCTGCACACTGTGATTGGTGAAACCTCTGAGTTTTACACTTTAATGTTTATCATTTTGTTTTACAATGAAATATTTTTAACAGTTGTGTTTTAAATGAGGGTCACTATGCCTCCTCCTAGAGAAGTATTTTCCTGCAGAGTTTAGTTCCAACCTGCAGAGTCTCTATTAATATATAGATCCAGTACACCCTATAGAGATCTCCTGAAGAGTTTAATTAGCTGGTGCAGGCATGGCAGATTATGGTTTGAACTAAACTCTGCAGGGAGGTAAATCTTCAGGAACAGGACTGTTGACCACAATTCTTGCTTTGTTTTGCAGTACTAGTGTTTCCTAAGTCATTTTCAGTTCTGTTCTTTGTTGCATTGATTGGTATTTGTCTGTCGGTGAAATAAATGTGGAGCAAGGAAACCACACTTCATTGATTGCCATCAGTCAACCTTTTAAATGTTCAGCCATCTTCACTATCTTGTCTGGACTGGAACATTTTGTGTAAGTCTTGTTGTTAATGAAGAAAAGCATTAACCCTCAGGTTTATCTATTTATTCACATGGGTGATGGTTGCCAAATGGACAGGCATTGACGACAGCCAATATTACAAAACGTTCAATTAAGATAATGACAAAAACAACAAGAACCAAAAATCATAACAATAATAATGTTTATAGTTCAAAACACTTGCTTACAATAATGTTATAAAAGGACCATAAAAACTCAGATGAGGATAAGTTAATGCAGATATAGATGGAGATCATATTATATAAGTATTATATAGTATTATCATATTATTTAAGTGTTATATAGTTATTATAATATCTGATGGGTATTTCATGTTGTACCTGTCATAAAGGTAATCTTTCATGTCAGTATCTTAAAAAAAAGTGACCTCATCATTCAAGTGACAAACTGCAATATCAGCCCACAGGTGGTGTTTTCTGCTGGCACACGAATGAGGCTTTTCTGACTTGGCATCTATTTTTCCAGGCTTTTACATACCTCGGTTCTCCCTTGATGATGAAATAATGGGGCAATTTTCCACATCACAGCATGGTTTCTGTGCCCAATTTCGGTCTCTCTGGCTTGCACTGTGAGTGGGAGAGATCAGGCACAAAGGGACATGGTGACGGAGAGGAGGCTAGAAGAGGACTCTTGCATCCCCTCTCAATACCCATTGCCTGAGCCCTCTTTATTCTGATTAGTCTCACACCAGCCAAAAGAGCAGTGCTGGCAATTTTGCAGTACAAGAAATAGAATTAAGTTGGTCAGCCAAGTGGAATTAGGGTGATGCTGGAAAAAGATTTGTCTTAAGACCCAGTGACCACAGATTAAGGCATAATAACTGCATTTAAATGCACACTGGTTCAGTATTCATTTGAGCTATGACCATGTAAACAGCAGGTCTAAGCTCAACCTGCGATGTGGTTCAAACTGATATTTGCTGCTCTACTTGAGATGAATTTGGACATGCAATAATAATAATATACTCAAATATTTTCTTGCACTTTCTGCAGTACCACCACTTTTTAACATCAAAACAAACATCAGTTACAAATGTTAATTTCAGTCTGGAGGGCTGGTGTCCAGGGCAGTTTGGTGATTAGCCACTTTTTGAGGCCATATTGTAGTAACATATTGCGTGTGTGTGTGTGTGTGTGTGTGGGTGGGTGGGTGTGTGTGTGTATGTGTGGGTGGGTGTGTGTGTGCATGTGAAAGAAAAAGAGAGAGTCTGTTGACTGTCTTTTATGGTGTCAATGTCATCCAAAGTGGTGGTATGTGGTATGCAATATAATGTGTGTAAGATGCACAGATGCACATGTCAGTATTAAATCTTTAAAAAGTTTTTCATTTTTAAAATAACACTATGCAGGGTATAAATAACTATTAGTAACACTACTGCATGTGTAGTAATAATTAGGCTGTCTACATACGTCCTTTATGAAAAATTGTTATAACAATAGTTTAACTGAATTAGATAAATGGTGAACGAGTATGTGAAGAGTCTTATGGAGGCGAAGAGAATGTCAGATAGGGTCATGAGTTTGAAGCTGGAAGTTGAAGGTGCAATGATGAATGTTGTTAGTTGTAGCTTATACCCTACAAGTTGGTGTGAGAAGGAGGAGAAAGAAGAATTCTGGAGTGAGTTAGATGAAGTGATAGAGAGTGTACCCAGGGGAGAGAGAGTGGAGATTGGTACAGACTTTAATGGACATGTTGGTGAAGGGAACAGAGGTGATGAGGAGGTTATGAGTAGGTATGGTGAGGAGAGGAACGCTCAGATGGTTGTAGATTTTGCAAAAAGGATGGAAATGGCTGTAGTTAATACTTATTTTAAGAAGAGGGAGGAGCACAGGGTGACGTATAAGAGTGGAGGTAGATGTTCATAGGTGGATTATATTTGCAGGATGGTCAGTCTGAAGGAGATTGGAAATTGCAAAGCAGTGTAAGGGGAGAGTGCAGCTAAACAGCATAGGATGGTGATCTGTAAGATGACCTTGGAGGTGAAAGAAAGGAGGAAAGTGAGGGCAGAGTCGAGGATCAAATGGTGGAGGGAATGTTTTGAGATGCTGATGAATGAAGAGAATGAGAGAGAAAGAAAATTGGATGATGTGAGGATAGTGAACCAGGAAGTGCAGCAAATAAGCAAGATGGAAGTAAGAGCGGCAATGAAGAGGATGAAGAATGGAAAGGATGTCGGTCCAGATTATAGACCAATGGAAGCATGGAGATTAGCGGAGACGGCAGTTGAGTTTCTGACCAGATTGTTTAACACAGTCACCAGTTTAACAAAGTGAGAGGATGCCTGAGGAGTGGAGGAGAAGTGTACTGGTACCGATTTTCAAGAATAAGGGTGATGCACAGAGCTGCAGTAACTACAGAGGGATATAGTTGATCAGGTACAGCATGAGGTTATGGGAAAGAGTAGTGGAAGCAAAGTTAAGAAAAGAGGCGAGGATTAGTGAACAGCAATATGGTTTCATACCTAGAAAGAGCTCTACAGATGCAACATTTGCTCTGAGGGTGTTGATGGAGAAGTTCAGAGAACAGAGAAGTACAGAGAGTGATTTGTGACAGACAGGTACCAGCAAGAGTGAAAGGGAAGGTTTACAGGACAGTAATGAGACCAGCAATGTTAAATGGTTGGAGATGGTGGCACTGACGAAATGACAAGAGGCAGAGCTGTCAGAGTTAAAAATGCTGAGACTTTTTTTTGGGTGTGATGAGGGTGGAAAGTATTAGAAAAAAGTATATTAGAGGGACAGCTCACATTGGACATTTTGGAGACAAAGTTAGAGAAGCAAGGTTGCGTTGATTTGGACATGTCCAGAGGAGAGATGAGGATTATATTGGGGCGAGGATGCTTGAGGTTCACGGACATGGTTCATGGACATGGTGAGAAAGGACGTGGTTGGCTTGAAGGAGGAAGGTGCAGAGGACCGGAAGAAATGGAATACATTATATAGGATTGTTCTCTGCATAAAGACTTCAGTCAGTTTCACTCCAGAAAGTGTACTGACCTTGGACACATGTTGGAGTGCAGTTCTGTAAATTTCTGTAGTTCTGTAAAGCTCTGTAAAGTTTCTGTATCTGTATCTGTAGGTTAATGTCAGTTGTGATTAAAAGTATAAAACTCTACCCTACAGAATACTGTTACCAAACTACCACATAAAATAAAGGTTCTCTATCAACCTAAGGGTTTTGCATGAACCTTTTCCTTATAAGAAGGTCTTTCAAAAGGTAATTCACTCTTTTTACATACATAGTTCTTATAAGCTTTTAAGAGACACTATTTTCAATTTTTTAAAGGAATCAGAAATGGTTCTTTGGGGTAAAGTTATTAAGATCATAAAAGTAATCATCTTTTATGCCGCTCTTCAAAATGTCCTTGCTCAGTCTGGTTTCTTATGCTAACAAAGAACGTACTTAGACTTCTGTATGCATGTAAATGAAGTTTATGTTTGTGAGTTATTTATTTATTTATTAATTTAATAAAAGGATCCTGCAGACTGACTGTGCTCTCATTGTTTTTAATCAGCTGACAGATGCAAAGCCTTCACATGTTCATGTAACAGTGCAAACAAGGGTGCCCACATGCTGTGAAAGAAACATAAGCTCTACACACAGCATTGTGATTCAAGAACATAATAAATGGTTTAAGATTAAAATGCCCACCTCCATGCTATGCTAATGCAACTGCCACAGCATGATGTCTGCTTTCTAAAACCAAGAAGCTGGATGGTTCTCTGGGTTTCTCATTGATATGACTATCATCATGGACATTCAATCTACCAGGAGCAGGCCTTAGTGTCAATGGTTATCACTCGACTGAGTTAAGGTTGTGTTTTATGACTCCAATGCTTTAGTATCCAAGCCCAACAGCTGTTCATCCCACCATCTGAAAGTTGCTCAGGGAAGCCAGCGAGGATTTTCAAAGGAGTCACTCCACGGGGTTCTAAGAACAATCTGTCTGGCGCTGCGAAGAAAAAAAAGGGGCAGATGAGACAAACCGGAGCTCCAGCCAATCTTTCCCTCATTTAGCTGGATTGTTCCTCTTGATGCTCTGCTTCAAAGCTCCTTCAGCCTCTTCATCTTTTTTGATGTGCTTCACATCACTACATCACCTGGTGGAAAGTTGCTAGCGCTAATAGAACTGAATTTAAACCAACTGCTTATGTCTGACTTCAGTAATTACCAAAGGAATCACATTCTGTAGTCTGATTTAAACAGTAGCACTTTTTTCTCTCTCACAGACATAGTGTGTAACATCCTGCTGCATTTATTTCTGAAAATAGCTGTCTATACAAAATTTGAGGAAAAAGAAATGGTT
This sequence comes from Hepsetus odoe, assembly GCA_017165825.1. Lineage (NCBI taxonomy): Eukaryota > Metazoa > Chordata > Actinopteri > Characiformes > Hepsetidae > Hepsetus > Hepsetus odoe. Next base: position 19,041,759 of record CM029369.1, read on the forward strand.
GAGTTTATAATTTAGATTGCTATAGAGATGAAGAATAAAGCTGAGCAATCATATAATCCATTGCAAGTGATGTGAAGCGAGGAGAAAAGCATTATTTTATGTATCAAAGGCAGGTATAAATTGTAAACAAAGTAACAGAAAGTGCTGCAGCTAAGCTTTGTATGCTTTATATCATCATTTTACAGAACTTTCTTATTGATGGAGGTTAGTATTAAATTAAATTTATTTTTCTAAATAATATAGCCAGATGATGCGCATAAGCTAAGTAATATATATTTCTCTGAAGTATATAACATGTATAACATGTGCCCATTTGATCATAAATCTTGAAAAAAGTCAGCTGACAGTCAAAAGTTTCTTTATCTATTACATCAGGCTTAGGTGTAGCTTTTAATGTCTGTGCCACGTGAAAGGTGGGGTTCCAGGAAACTGAATATTGATGTTCAAGTAACTTTTAAAACGGCAGAAAAAAATGGTTTTGTTTAATAAAGTTAATAATGTAGTTTTTACAGTTTTAAATTTACAGTACTGTGCAAAAGTCTTAAGCCACCCTTCATATGTTCATATTTTGCGTCCTATGAGCCAGACAGTCTTGCATGTTTTTATTGAACGTATTGTTGCAAGGGTACCACAGTGGTGCAGCAGGTTTTGCTGTCGTTTCATTGTGAGAACATTGTGGGTTCAGTTCCCAGGTAGGGTGGTCTGGGTTTGCATGTTCACCCGTTTCTGTGTGGGTTTCACCTGGGTGCTCCAAGTTCCTGCCATTTAGGTGCCCCCTATCTTTTGCTCTGTGGGAGCTGTGAAAGGCTCTAGCACCACCTGTGAGCCTACTCAGAGCAATGAACTGTGATGAACTGTGCTCCAGTCTACCTGTAGGACAATGTTTTTGGCTCTCACTTTCAGTCTGATCCCTGTGCCTCACCAGGTTCAGAGGATATATATTTTTTTTAAGCTACAAACAAAATCCACACAGTGAACTAAGAATGAAACATTCAAGCAGAACAAAACCACATAACTTAAAGCATGAACCATGTGTAATGGTGGCGGGGAGTGTGAAGCACGCCAACGCAGAGCCAGTAGACAAAAATAAAACTTTATTAAACCCAAACCAAAACATAAAACCAAAAGTGCCACTATTAAGTGTAAGGCGTAGCCTCGATAATGAACTGCGCTCTGTTCTGATTCACTGGGCTTAAAAAGCAGTCCCAAAGTGTTCAAACCAGCATCAGCTCTTCTAGGTACACTTGCACAAAGTCAGAGATTGTGTAGGATTATAGTCGGTGTATGATCAACCAGTTTTACCAAACAGGTGCTGATGATCATCAATGTCACACGGAGGTTGAAATACAGTCATGTTTGGAACAACCGACCAGCCGAGTTCCTTCAAAAACTGTGTGCAAGTGTACCTAGAAGAATTGATGCTGTTTTGAAGGCAAAGGGTGGTCACACCAAATATTGATTTGATTTAGATTTCTCTTTTGTTCATTCACTGCATTTTGTTGATAGATGAAAATAAATGATTAACACTTCCATTTCTGAAAGCATTCTTTGTTTACAGCATTTTTTCACACCTGCCTAAAAATTTGCACAGTACTGTATATATAATATCTTACCAAAATGAGTTTATCACAGGCATGAATGCAGACCATTTGTTTTTACTTTTTGTTAATTTGTTTTTGCTATTTTTATGTTGTTTTCTTTGTAATCATTAAGTGCATTTTGTTCTGTGGTTCACCCTTGTTTCACCCCTGTGATTCACCCTTGTTTAAAACCTCTTAAAAATGAAAAACTGGGCTGCAGATAATTTTAATAATGCCATCCGTATGAAATGAAAAAAGAGGAAAGACATCCCTGTTCATAATAACTGATGAGTATAAAAGGCTTTATGGGTACTGTTTTTTTTTTTCAGTTAAAATACAAATAAATTTAAAGCTTTATTCATAGTTTTATTTTTTCCCCAAAGCAAGTGTAAATGGTTTATGAAACTGTCTGACCTGATTTCTTATGTGAAATTGAACATGACTACAAGAATAGCAGCCCAAATGGCCTTAAACTTCACCATGATAAAGTGTGTCTGCCTTCAAATTCACCCCAGTCGAGTTTCTCCCTATTTGCCCTTTAATAGCACAGAAAAATATGGTGTTCCTACTGAAGTGTGAGTATGAATAAGCCCTATAACCAAGATGAATGAAAGAACTGCCATTTGAATACCATTTGCCAAGGCCTGATGTACTCAACTTCAAACGTAATTAAAGAGTGAGCTGTGAACAGCAGAAACCACAGAAATGGAAAAAAAAGTCACTCTGGGGGAGGGAAATGACTTAGAGCAGATGTTTATTCTTATCCAAGACAGTAATTGATAGAGCATAAAGCTTTGGAACTGGACCGTTACCAAATACTTCTACAGTCACATGATGCCCATTAAATGGTGCAATGCACAGTTATGGGGTTTTCTGAAAAACATGACTGCAATAAACACTTCAAACTCCTCTAATGCTCTGAACCTTCAAACTTTTACAAACAACAACAGTATGTTCTGAAGCATTTTCTGAGTCTGGCTCAAAAGATTTTAATTAATTAAATTTTTAATTTTTCAACATCATAGAAAAGGCTTCCTTTATATAGTGTGAATTCTCATGATGAACAGTCTTGTAGAAATGCTTAAATATTTTACAATATTAACACTCAATAATTATTTTTCTTACAGGAAATGATCTTAACAAACAACATTTTTAAAACAATTAATGAAATTGTTTGCCCTCTTGTTTAAAGATATTGTTTATTTTCTACAATATATCGTCTCTGTATAATCATTTGTCTTTTTGTCCATTTGTCTGCCCGCCTGCCTATCCATCCATCCATCCATCCATCCATCCATCCATCTATCTATCTATCTATCTATCTATCTATCTATCTATCTATCTATCTAGCTGTAATACAAAGCAAAGCAAGAAATCATCAAAGTAAGGAAAGTGCACAAATACCACATATTAAAATAAATTGTTATTTATTACAGTGTTTTTAATTTTTTAAGGTGTTCTATTAAATACTTTAAAAAAAAACTTACAAACCTTCAAAAAAAAATTCAAGCGACTATCATATACTATATAATCCAAAATTAGTAAATAGTAAAGTTATTAGGTAAATTGTTTCTGAGGCAAATTATTAACTTCCAGAGTAAGATGCACATGAAATCTCTTCCTTCCTAGTCCTGCAGGTCCTGTAGCAACTATTAGTTGCTTTTTTTTTTTTTTTTGCAGTTTAGTTCATTCTTCTAAAGATTGTGATATTTTTCAGTTATAATAGTCCTGCTGATTGTAAGTTTTCAATTTAAGTGTGTTTTAATGCCTGTTAATAATAAAACATGCATACTCGGAATATTCCATCCTCCTGAGCGTTCTCTGAGCAGTGTATGCATGAAAGTGCACTTGTTCTGGACGCTGTACTGTCTGCTCTGTAGCCCAGTGTGAATTAAAGTGCCTTACATGTCATCAGTATAACAGTGGGTGCTTTGGGGTTGGAGGATGGAATGGATGTGTAATGAGTGAGATCACAGGTAACCCTACAGAGGTGCTAATCCAAAGGGCTCCAGGATAATCAAGTGCTGATGTTCTCTGATAATGGGAATGCATGCACTCGGGGGCCATAGTGCCACCCGGTGAAACCCTGAGCAGAATACCATACCACTCTAACTAAGGCTGGGGAATCTGGAAGACATATAACACGATTCTTGAGGCACGAGTTGGAATGGACAAAGCCAAACTGTAATGATCATTTTAATGCCATTAAACCTTTAAAGAAAGCGATTTCTGAAGGCCAACTAAAGTAATAAGCTAAAAACAAATCATTAAAGTAAGATATAATGAACTGACATCAAATCAGCCACACACGTAGTACACAACACATATAATGAAACCACTGGCCAAAACATTAAAACCATGGATCATTAATTCATTAAGTCTAATGTGTTGGAAGAACAAAATGTCGGCAAGTGTATCAGTCTGAGCAACCAAATTGTGTTGGATTTAATGACTGAGTCCGAGCACCTGCGGCAACTTGTGGGGTGGTCTTGCAAAGCAGGGGTTCTTACCTACCAAAATGATCCAAAGAAGGACAACCGGTGAACCAGTGATAAGGCCATGGACGCCCAAGGCTCATTCATGTGCATGTGGAGTGAAGGCTAGTGAGCATCAAAACTGGACCATGGTATTCCCTTATGGTAGTGGCCTCTTTTAGCTGGATAATGTGCTCTGCCTCTTTGCAAAAATTGTTTAGGGATGGTTTAAGGGACATGACAAAGAGTTCAAGGTGTTGATCTCGATCTGATAGAATCTGTGTGATGTGTGGACAAATTACTCCATTCCTTGGAGACCCTGCTTAATAAAAGGAAGCGCCAGAAACCTCACCCCAGGTCCTGTGAAGTCTGTGTAAATACCGCATTAAGAAGTATATACAGTATATAAGAATAACAATAAGCATGCATTAATTTATTGATTATTTATAACAAAATTAGCAGAGTAAACAATTCAAGAAATAGCCACTGTAAAATTCATCTAATGAAAATGTTAAACAACTGCTAAAAATAAATAAAATAATAAATACATTAATTTTACTATATATATATATATATATATATATATATATATATATATATATTATATATATATATATATATATAATTTAAATAAAATAATGCATTAAGCCCTGGTTGTTTAAGTCCATATTTTTTAGAATGCAGTTAGCTGTTCAGTGTTATGACAGCACTCATGGAATTTATCATTTTACACTGATAACATCAAGCCATATAGCCCAACCCTTAATCCAACACTCATGCTCACAGAAGATTTCTAACAGTGCACACCACACACACACACACACACACACACACACACACACACACACACACACACACACACACACACAAATGCATGTATTATAACCTTGCCAGAAATCTGAGGTCAAGAATAAGTGTACAATTGTGACCCTAAACATAGTCGATGGGAATGGATTGGGGCATGACATTTGAGTGGTCCTGTCTGTCAAAGGTTTTCTTGCTGGGAAAGATTTCTGTTACAGATTCCACTCAGATTCTATTTTATTTCATTCCAGTTTGACATTGCAGGATGCATGCCTGAGGTCTTTTTTTTTCTAAATGTAGTCACAGTAGTAGTTTTTGCTAAAGCCATAATGGTGGTGCTACCATCTGGTCAGTGACTGCTGATTCTCATATTTATCCTCACGGTGCACACTGGCCAGATTCAGTCCATTCTGTCCAAATGCCATGATAATGAGCTATTTTACAGTGTTGACATAATGTTCCTCAAGCAGCACCGTGAGGCTGCATTAAGAGGTTTTTATGTATTTAGGTCATGTTTGAGCAACCTTAATTTGTAATAAATTACTCCGCCTTTCGCTTAGTGGATCGCATGATGAATGCCCTCTGCAGTCGGCAAATAGCGAAAACACAAGCATTTAAGATGGGAAAACTACGTGCACTCCCCTTAAATAGACAAGCATATATTCACTAGATTTTTACTCTAATAGATAGCCTTTAATGTAGAAAAAAAAGGAACCTTGTGTGTCCTTATTTGGTTATCTGAACACTAAATGTGCTTTAGTCTATGCAAAAACATACATAATAGAAACATAAGGCAAAGTATTTGCTGATAATTACACCATTTGATCTAGTCCGTGACATCAGCTACAAGGGCAGATTAAAGAGACGCCATTATCAGTGTTTGCTGAGCAGGGTGGCATGGGTTTGGAATCGACCTGCTGAATGCACGTCCTTTGTGCTTATCAGAGCTCTGCAAAGACAGACTGAAATGATTACATGCCTAATGGCACTACTTGAGAAAGCATCCCTGCACCAGTGAGAAATCCCATCAGGGCTATCGTTAAATCTGAGGAGCCGTAACAGAGTTCTCATAGAGGAGGAGACCGATAATGACAGTGGCTGCCTTTCCCAATGGATTCACTTCCCCTCGGAAGCTAATTTGGTGGTCTGCAATTACGCAATTAAACGTGTCCCTAATGGAATGATCATGTTCACCATTCAGTAGGGATATCAGTGCACCATTTTAACAGGGTTCTTCATCATCTACTGTCATTGCTTGCTGTATTTCACTTTCATTTATGTACTATGAGTCAAAAAGAAGCCAGACCCCACTAAGGTGTACCCATTTTTGACACACCCCCCTTTAAAAAAAAGTTCCAAACTGTCAATGGGTTGGTACCCTCAGTAATGCTCCTTCAGTACCATTAGTTAGGGAACATACTGTATCTCCATCCTGTTCAGTCAGAGTTGGGCTATAGAACAGTAGATTCTTCAGTCTCTGAAGTGATCTAGAAGTAAGCATTGAACTATTGTGTCTGTTTACAATCCAGTTCTTGCAAAGGTTTCAAAATCTTCCCATATGATTGGAAGCTTTTAAATATAAGGTGGGACTCATTTCCTATTTCAAAAGAAATGATGGATTAGCAGGTGTCCATGACTGAGATTAAGCCTTGTTCTGGAAACACACAATTCTGAATGGTGATTTTCCACTGAAAGAACAATAGATTCTAAAACTAGGTATAATCCCTCTCTGGAAAAGTGGTGAACCAATGTTCATTTTTCCCCCTATATATATAAATTCCCCCTATATATATAAATGCTTGATTAAATTACGCTCAATGGGACAGAGCAATACTGCAGAACACAATAGTCCTAATTAGAGGCTATTTTTCTATTGCAATTACAATTCAGTCAAGTTGTCTAAGGTTAGAAAAGAAAAAAAGGGGTCATAATCTAAATTTAAAACTAGATTAAGTCCCCTATGTGTTTACTAAAGGGGGAAAAGAAAAAAAAAAAACAGGAGGGAACTGTGGTGGCTTTTAATCAGTATGACTCATGTCCCACCAGGAATTTACAGAGTATCATTACCCATAAGCTTAAATTCAGCCCTGTGCTCACCTTCATCTATTAAACTAACAGTTGTAGGTTACAGTGGATAAAGAATTGAACTGCGTGTGCAGGGGTATTGGTGATCTAGTGGTAGGATGCTTGCCTATGGATCAAGAGGTCGTTGGATCGAATTCCACCTCTAACACTATCATTGGGTTCCTGAGCAAAAACCCTTAACCCTGAGTTGCTCCAGGGGGACTGTCCCTGTAATTAGGACGTGGAAGTCGCTCTGGATAAGAGCGTCCGCTAAATGCCGCAAATGTGAATCACATCATCATTGTTTCTTTACTCTGATCAGGAATTCTAAATATGCTGCGTTAGAATCTTCTGACTCTCTTCATACGCAGGTGTCTACGGTAGGTCTATGCATCTCTCTAAATAATCTTTCGGAAATGCTTATAGTATATATTAGTATATAAAGTATATATTTCCCTAGTAAAAAAAGTTTCATCTGTAATACTAACATTAAGACCAACATCAAATAGGTTAAGCCACCAATCATAAATTAAGGTAGAGAGTCAAGAACACAGAACACAGAAAAACAAAAGTTTATTTATTTATTTTTTTCCTGAAGAGACAGAGTGATTTATTGCTAGCTTTAGTATGTAGCCCCTGAGTTAAACTGCAGCGGAGAGTAGTATAAATCACGGCTCACCTGAAATATAACAGTCCATTTGGCCTCGGAAGTCACCCATGCAGACCACGGGTCACTCACTGCACTAAATCACGGTCTGAATCACAACCTAGCTCTGCTGCATAAAGAGTAGAACCCACCAATTAACTCCATGCCATGATGGGACAGCCTATAGTATGAGGCTATTCATCAAGCTGTGTCTTTAAGCACAGAGCAACCCAGTGTGGGGTTATTAAGAATCGTAAGTTGTGTATTTTGATGATTGTGCATCATTCTCCAAACTGTTTGCAAACCCAGTCAATTATCGCATCCAAGCATGAGGCGTCATCCTTTATCTAATTACACTGTCTTTTTAAAGTCATTCACTGGTAGATGTGCCCATACAGTATATAGTTTCTTTTCAGAATGTTGCCTGGTAAGCTCATTATCGCACAACATCAAAAATGCCTTTTTCTCCTTTCCAAGAATACGCCATAACCTTGTTTTGACATTTGTTATTTTTAGTGATGTTGCTTGGGGGTGGGGGTCGAGGGCTGCCAATGGTGCAAACCACACTCTGAACAGATAGTAGAACAGACATGTTTGCTACATGTTTCCATAAAAATAAAAATGGTTAAATGGTAAATCTTAACAAACGTAGTTTTGAAGAATGAATAAAAATTCAACAATACTTTTTGTTTGTGAATAAGTTTTTAATAAATCATGATAGAATAAATCTTACATTCTGAGATATTAAACATATACACTGTTCAGTGGCAAACATCAAGCCATTTGCTATTTCACATTTGAATAGATTTATTAGAAAACATATCAATGAACATTTTGAATTTTCGTTTTTTTCATGATACATTGTTCAGCGTGGGTTCTAAATGCAATTAAAAAAATATCAATGATATTTTATGATCAATACTGTTCCTATATGTTCCTAAGACCTAATTTTCTTTTAAAGCTCATTATATACAAAAGGATATGCAGCTTTTCGAAGTGAATCTCTTTATTTACTGTTTGAAAACTGTATTTTCAGAAATATACAGACACTCCATCCAATTTTTTCAGCATTAAACCATCAGTTCCAAGCTCCAACTAGAGGAACATCAAGTCCCACAGGACTGGGCTATGAAGCAGTGGTACTGTGTTCTCTGAAGAGATGGAGCTTGGGTAAATTGGAAGGTCACTAATCATCTGGCATCACCTCGTTAATACTCTTCGAAATGCCTAGAATTCTCAGTAAAGGTAAAAATAGAATAATGGTCTGAGTGTTATATTGTATGATCACATGCAGTTAGGCTATAATGTAATTTACTTCAGTGCGAGAGCGAGTGAGATCCATCCAGCTGAGGGTCTTCTCCTGAGGCTGTGTAGGAGGCAGTAGGCTTCTGAGACAATTTATGAATGTATGATGGACTGATCTGTTTCATGTTAATGTCTCAGGATGCATCAAGTAATTTGGTTTGGTGGTAAAATCAAATGCTGTATCACAGAGGCAAGCAGGCAGTTATGTTAATCAGTGCATTATTGCTAGGAGATGTAATGTTAGAATGTATCAGGCAGCACAATGTGCACATCCTAAAAATGTTTGCACAGCATGGACATCATGGGGAAAATAATGAAACTGAATTATTCCCTCATCAAGAGCCAGAGCTGCCATGGCACCAGTATAAAAATAGGACCACCCAATCATTGCAAAGAGCTTCTAGAATGTTTATTACTTAGCAGGTGTGAATCAAGAAATCTTTGAGTGTAACAGCCAGCAAAGAGTGAACGTAAATGCTGTTAGCTAGATTGGTTATCAGCCTAGAGTAGTTTTCTCAGCTCCTCTTCCTCTAATTGGCGAAAGTCTGTTGCTACTGCTGAGTATGTGTGTGTGTGTGTGTGTGTGTGTGTGTGTGTGTGTGTGTATCTGGAAGAAAAAGAGAGAGTCGGAGAGAGCAGAGGAGGTCTGTCAGCCTGGAGCAATGGCGTGTGAAAACAAAAAGAAATTGGGCCGATTTGTGACAGCAACACAATGTGAGATGTGGTGTTTATTGCCTGCTCGAGTTTTCAGCTCTCCAATAACTTTTGACTCCTCTTTTATGCATTTTGTCATCGCTTTATGGTAGAAATGCGCTGATATGGAACTTCTGGGCTGACTTATTGTGGACTTTCACATGATTTAATGCAAATCTTTACATTACTGGGCAGACAGTCTTATCTAGGGGCATTCACCACAGTAGGTGAATAGAACACTCAGAATATTGCCTATGTATGGTATTGCTGGGTGCGTATGTCTCTCTTGCTCTGTGTGTGTGTGTGTGTGTGTGTGTGTGTGTGTGTGTGTGTGTGTGTGTGTGTGTGTGTGTGTGTGTGTGTGTGTGCGTCTGTGTGTGAGTGCGTGCGTGCGTGCGTGTTATATACTCGTATATGTGGTAGGATCGCAGCCAGCAGAGCTGCAATTAACCCACCATGTGTGATGTTTACATGCCAGTTAACATCAGGTCTTATAATGTACCATCCTGTTCTATTGTATTTATGTTTCCCATGTCTCTGACCATCTGGTTTTGTTTTAGTTTCTCATTTCCATCTTTGCTCCGACCCCTGTTCAAGTACATCACCTTGGTCTTTTTCGTTAGCCTGTTCTGTAACTCACTTCTCAGATGTTTCTTGTTTGTGTCCTTGTCTTGTCCTTTGCTAAGCATTGTTTGAGCCTTTGCACCTCTAGGGAAAATTTCACAACACAGGATTTCTGAGTCAAATAACTTAAGCCCATTATTCTGGATTGTCCAATAGAAATGTCCCTCAGCTGTGCCTATTGGACAGACATGACTTCAGGCTTTGGGTTTTTGGCATTGGGTGCATTAATGCTGTAAGTATTATGCTTTATTTATATCTTTTTCCATTCCTTTGTTCATTCTTTTTTAGGTTATTTGCTTCCAAATGGCACAAATAGGGATTTTACAATAATGTAGAAGTGACGTCTGTGATCAACATTCTTAAAATCCAAAGAAAAATTGTAGTTCTATCTTTTTCGTGGTGCAGCTGGTCTTCAGGGTAAATCTCTAGAAATATTTAGCAGATTCAGAAGAAAATGCAGATCACGTTGCTATGGCAAAAAAAAGAAAGTGACCCAAAAGATTGTTTTACTCAAATCAGAACAAAAATCTGCATTAAAATGTTATTATCTATTCCTCATTAGATTCTGTCCTGCTCTCTGTTCATCATTGTGCTTTTCAGTACCACACTGCAGTAGTGTTTTAATGGTCTAGATTTTTTTACAGAAAAGTAATTATCTCTCAATAATGACCTTTTTCAGTCACCATGCGTTCAACAAAGCACTGGCGATCAGGATTCTGATGGCATGCCCTGTTCTTGCTTTCACCCATCGAGGGTCACTTGATAGAACTGTAGCATTGCCATTGCCGGTGCCACTATAGCAGGGAGTTTACAGTGATTGGATACCCCATAAGGAGCTGCTGAAGGGGCCAGGCTCCCCCTCAGAGAATGATAAATTGAAGTGTGGCGAGTGTGGCATTACCCACAGCAACTGGATCTCCTGAGTGGAGGGCTGGCCGTGAGTGGAGATGTCACCCCTCTAACCCTTCTGCTCCTGAGGGACTGCAGGGTAGATGGAGCCACGCCTCAGGGAGGGAATTAGAGCCCACCCCGGAAGCCCCACTGGATTCACCCACCCCCTTGCCACCGCTGGGGCTGCAGATTAATTTATGTGGGTTTAGTTTCAAGTAATGGATCATCCATGGATTTTCTCGGCTCTGTTTCTACTGGATAAATTTCACTTTTAAAGTCCTTACAAACTTTTTGCTATCCACACTGTATAAACAACAAGGTGACCAGCAGCATATTCTTTATTTTTTTGTTGGGGTCGGTCTTACAGTCTCAAAAAAGCTTACGTTTAAGACCATTATAGAGATTTATGCACTTATGCATGTTATATGCATATGCATTTATTAATTTAATACCATAATTTCTGTGGCTAAAGGATTTAACCAACATATGCATTTAATCTAGTGCTCAAATCAAAATAGCACATTTGAAGAATTGATGGCTTTTTACGGTTCATTTTCCCATACATTAGGGCTCTTTGACCTTTTATATTAATGGTGGAAAAACATTAACAATCAAGTCTAAATGTTGCTGGTAGCAGTGTTTTTGACTGATTGGCGCTAATTAATCTGGCTTGGGCATGACTTTATCCCTATTGCTTTGATTAAACATTTGCACATTTAAAACAGAATAATTTAAACTTAAACATCAGTCCTGAAATCTGTTTGCTATTACTAAATACAGATGGTGCTTTCACTTAATATGCCCCAACATAGCAACCAATCCAACATTTCAACACAAGTGTTTCAACAAAGCAAATTCAGGCAAATTGTCTAATGCCTGTCAAAACATTCATTATTTTGAGTGAAAATGCAACACATTATTTTTCATAATGGATCTGTATTGTTGAAAATGTTTATTTTTTGTTGCTAAGTTTAAAGTAAGATGCCTAGTACACTGCACAACCTGTCATTAGCTAATTATCTGTGACAGCCTTAAATCAGTGCCAACTTAATATTGTTTTATGGTGTATTTTTTCTGATGCTTTTTACTCCTGGAAATCATAAATCATAAATATATATTGCATCATTTGATGTAACTACACAGAGCAGACTATTGCTAAAAAGCCATCATCTTTACTATCTTTTGTGAAGTATCTAGCCTGCTTTCACATTATATATGCACCACATGCTGACAGCCATAACCTTGGAGATTGTGTGGGCTGACGTTGCTGCAGTGCAATTTTCCATTGGCTGGATTGACTATAGGATGATCTTGAGGTGTGTTTTACAGGTGCTTGGGTGACTTTAGCTTTGATTATAGCAGGCATTTACCATGCTATCGTTTTAATACACTTATGCACTGTGCACTTGGCCTGAAAGATGCAACACTTCATCTGCTTCTCTTCTTACCTTCATGTGTCCAGGGCTCTGGAAAAGGGTAAATTGGATTCATCAGACCATATTTTGTTTTTCCATTGCTCCAGGGCCCAATCTTAATGCTTCCTAGTTATATGACATTTTTTTTTCCAGATTAGCCTCCTTTTCTTAAGGCTACCAGCTGTTTACCCCCACTATCCTGGGTTCTCTTCACATTGTGTTTATGGACATGCATTCACTTTCACTATTAACATAGCTGTGAGTTCTACGGCTGTTTTTCCATTTTCAAATAATGCAATGGAAACTTAAGCCAATTTGAGCTGTTTCCACAGCTAATCATATTTTCCTTATGAATAAATATATAGTACTTTGCAATAGTTTTGAGCCATCCGTCATTTCTTCATACTTTGCTTCTGTAGAGCCAGATTTGTATTTCTTAATGTAATGTGCATTTTATAATGTAAAGGAATAATTTTTCAGGCTTCTTAAAGGACAAAATTTTTGGCTCCAGTCCCTGTACCTGATCAGTTTTAGAGGTAGTTTGTTTTTGGGGCAGTGGTGGCCTAGTGGTTAGGGAGTTGCCCCCACATCGGAAGATTGTAGGTTCGATTCCCTCACCAGTAGGTTGCCCTGAGGTACCCTTGAGCAAGGTACATATCCCCGTCACTGCTCCCCGGGTGCTTTCGATAGCTGCCCACTGCTGCACGGTGTTTGTGTGCATGGGTTAAATGCAGAGGTCCGTTGTGGTTCACGTGTGCTGTGCTGTGACCTTGCAATGACAAGGGTTGTCACTTTCACTTTCACTTTTTTTGTCTGTTAAGTTTCTGAAGCAATCTAACTTAAGGCCTAAAGCATTAAGGTGCAGATGATTACACATGATCAGGCTGGTGATTAGTATATGGTGATGCTGAATACTGAGTGGTTGCGTCGTGGAGAATTTAAGTGTGAACCTAAGTCCAGAACTCAAACAAAATTAAAGAAATGCGGCAAGCCACTTTAATAATAAGTTCCAGCAGTCCAGGGGGAGCAGCTCAAATTTGCTCATTCCAGCCTCAGACTTTAAATATAATTCAAACATCTTTCTCCTTCTTTGAAAGTTACATTATTCCGACCCATTAATGGTTTTCCACCAATATTTCCTAATGCCATGACGACTGAGACTTCTGTTTCCCTGCCTTTACCGTCTCACCACCAATAAACAAAAGTCTGAAAGCTGTCACCCTATTAATGATGGCTTACTGCCTTATCTGCTACCAGTATTTCAAGGCAGTCTCCCTTCAAGTTTTTAATTAGAAATGTAACTGTTTTCAGGTGGGGCTGTTCACCATCTTCTGGGGGTCAAACTGAGTTCTACAACCTCCATGAACTCAGTGGTATGAGACACTGTAAGACAAAGACAAAAGTACAGAGATTGTTACTATACTATACCTTTTTCAAGGCAACTTGTATCTTTAGGCACTTTGCAGTCTGTTGGAGTAAAAATATGTTCTCATTTGGCTCAAAACTTGTGTACAGTACTCAGATTTAACCACTAGAAAAGTCAAAAGATGTCAAATGTCAGACTCCTAACCAGGGTCACGAGGATGCTGGAAAGTAGTGCTCAAAGTGGGAAAGGTGGAGAAACATCCTGGACAGATTGCCAGTCCATTGCCAGGCAAACTTAAAGATAAACACATTCACGCCCAGAGGGCAGTTCAGCATCTCCAGTTCACCTGACATTCATGCATGGAATGTGGGAGGAAACTGGGTACCGACAGAAAACATTGCAGACAAAGGGAGAACATGCCAACTCCACACAGAATGTATCATTTACTGCCCCAGGAATGAAATCATAACATCCCCCTCTTCTTCTGACTGTGTCTTAATTTAAAGTTTTCGATGATTACAATTCTTTAAAAAATGAAAAAGGAAAAAAATGTATGCAAGAGAAGAAAGCCTTTAGTTCATCTGGGTTATGTCATTTTAATGCCAGAACTAGTTATGCCTTCAGTGTTTGTATTCATGCTGTAATCTTTGATTTCACACTTTAAACTACGAACACAAATAAGGGACATTGTCATACTTTCACAGTCACAACAGATGCTACAGTGTTTGATATCATGGTAGTTTATGTCTCATGTTAACGTTCACAACAACATTATAGTCTTGGTTATGGTAACGTTGTGCTGTCATATTAAGAAACATTTGCTTTCATGATGAGTCATGACATATGTAATAGGATGGCCTTCAGTGATGGCCAGTTTTATAACGCTCAAATAGTGTTACTGAAATGTCTAGTTCTTTGATATATCCTTTATTTGAAAAATAGGTTGCCTCCTTTACATTCTATGATAGTATAGTATATCTGAGCCTGACAATCATCATCATCAGTATATACATAAAACTGATTCTAATGATGAAGATGATGGTGATCATGATTTACCTGGTTACCTAAATGTCTTCATTTCAATGTTTTTTCTACAATTTACGAACTCATTCTGGCCTTCTCTCTATTCCAAGGTCGACCTGTACCGGTACCATTTAGCATCTTTAAAATCTGAAGTTTCTTTCTGTTCATTTGGAAGCTTCATCTCTCTTGTTCCCACTGCTTATCTTTTGTTTAAATAGAATGGCAGTAATGCATTGTTTGAACCCTGCTAATAAAACTGACATAGTCATGTCATAAACATTTCATGGCCAATGTCATGTCACATGTCAGATTTAGAAGCAAATGCTAATTTACAAAATGATTTGTTGTCATCATAAATGTCTAATTACACAAATAGACCTGGTGTTTAAATCAGCACATTTAGTGCTGCTTTGTTTTGATAATTATGGAGCCTGGTAGCATAATAACCATAAACTATAACTGATAGCACTGTAAGGAAGGCAAGAACAGGTGGGAAAATCTACAGCACCCATAATTTAGCAAGATTAAATCAAATCAGTTTTACTACAGAAAGCATACCTTTTTAAAACTTTTTTTCCTGACAAGGCAAAGCCAACATGCTGTGTATAATGGAACAAACAGTCTATAAATCTGTATTCAGAGGCAAGCAATTTCTTATTCTATATGCTTGGATTAAATCTTTTATCATTTATCTTCTCACCACTGTGGATAAAACAAACACTGCAGACTCTTTTTATTCCTTCACTTGCACTCTGTGTTTCTCGATCTAGAAGCACTTTGATTCTGTACACATGATAAAACACTATGTGATGTTAGTTCTCCGTACCCTTTAGTTTAGATCTTTTCCCACATACACAGCGGAGGGGAAAATGTGTCATGACATGCGCTGAATTATTCAGTGGTCCTGAGGATACTCTCCAACACCAGGACCTTTTTTTTTCGATCATCGTCGCCATCTCAGCATGGCTCATTTGGTTGAGAGATGTGTACAGTTGGTATTGTGAGGAGACTGAGCTTGCGTGAGGAAATGTTTATACAGGACACCCCCCCCAAACAGCTGCTCCTCTTGGATGAAGAAACAAGGCTTAGTAACTATCTTTGCTTTAGACAGCACTTCCAAATATACTTTAGGCTGAATGTCCAGGAAGATGATTTTGAACCATTCATCGCTGCTTCTGCTACATTTGAAATATGGATTTCAATGTCTATGCTTGGTTATATCTGGGGTGAAGTCTTGTAAATGCAAATGGAATACATGAAAAAGTGGGATACTTTATATTTTTGTCATGTAGCATTTATATTTCCTTTTTATTTAGGCCTCCACATTTGGCCAGGAGCAGTACATGAATATTTCAAAACATAACTTACAATTTTTACGATCTGTCAAAAGTGTGCATACAAAATCAGCATTTGGAACTTTGATCAAAATAGCTGTTTCATTTTTCTTTTTTTTTTCCTCGAATGCAGTCCCTGAAGGCTGTGCTTTTCAGTGTAATTTGATGCAGCCAATCTTTTGCTTAAAACAGAAATGTTTAGGGACTCCGTGTGGTAATATTGGTGGTGAATTTGTACAGGTCAGTGCAGAACTCAGTATCACTTTACTTAGATGGTCTACTGTAGATTCTTTGAAGATGTGCACCTTCAATTTCGCTGACACTAAATGTAACCCCAGGCCTAAACCTAATCCCAATTGGAAATCCTGATGATATTGGTAATCCTGTTTCATCAGACAGTCAGTTAACAATTAAAGCACCTGTAGATGATCTGTAGGGAACCATCCAAATAAAGTGTGACCAAGAACTCACCTGAGACAGTTTAAGCCAACTGTTGATCCCTTAAGGAGAAATGTCAAATGGGTTAGGACTTTAAATCCTGGAGCGATTGCGTCTAGAAATTCCATCCTGGCTAGTAAATTTGCGGTGATTGATTTGTCAGCAAGCTTCCTCTTTCACAGTTGTTTTCTACTGACTGGTGGAGTGGATGATGCATGGAGGAGGTACATGGTTAGAAAGTGTGCACCACTGCTTTCCTCAGGCTCTGCAAAAATGAGGAAAGTTGGAGTGGATGATTACTGTCATTTGCTTTGCTAAGCTCCAACCACAGCAGCGCTGAAGAAGGACCTCAGTTTAGTGTGGTGTTCACACACCCAGAGAGTGCAGACACAGTTCTCAGTTCAAAACACAGAACATTAGGTAATGTTTGTAAGAGAAGTTGAACATCCACACATCTTAACTTTCTGGCAATCAGTAGAGATGTATTTTCATTATACAAATAGAGATGTTATTTTTTACTTGGGTTTGTGTTATGAATATTTGTAAGTGGATTACATTTCTTTTGTAATTATACACTAACATAAACTGTGATTAGAGAAGTCAGTAGTGTGTTCATAATTACATCAACAAGAGTTACTGTTCTTTAATTTAATGGACCTTTAATGATCGTTCAAATGGAGCAATACCAAAAAGAAAACTTTTAGTTTAGAGTAAAAACTCCATAAGCACAAGCACAAAAAATGTCAGTCAGCTTCTCAATAAGTAGTGAGAAGTTAGCAGGGCTTTCCATCAGCGCTTGTGTCACCAAACAGAGATTAATTGAATCTCTCTCCTTTGAGTCCTAATGATTGGTTCTCGCAAAGCATAGGTCTTTATCTCATTGGCTCAGGCAGTGCTCTGGACATTTTGGGGACTGAGGCTTTGCAAATACTCCCAGCTCCTGCTAGATAACTGAGCAGAAATGCTCATGCTTCCTATGCTGAATGTTCTATACTTTAAATCTGAAGCCACACTTTGCATAGTTTACCTGTTCTTAAAACTACAGCTATGATATCATTTTGTTTTCAGTGCTAATTATCACTCACTTATTTGTTCTGACTGAATGCAAAAATCAAAACAAAAAAACAAAAAAAAAAAACAAAGAAAAGAAGGAACATTAATACAGTGTTTATACAGTGAAAATATTTTGCCACTTTCACATTTCATCTACTTTGTTTATTTATGACTAAATTGTTTCTGATCCCCCCCAAAAAATTTGGATAAAAAAAAGATTATCTGTAAACACAAAACACTTGCTATCACTGTGGGGATGTTTTAGTCAATTTTTTCCCATTCAATTTTAAGTTTGTTATGTTTTACGCCGGATGTAATGGGATCTCTATCTTCCAAAAAAGTTCCACTTTTGACCAGTCCATAGAACATGGGGCATAGGGAACATAGAGAACATATGGCCTAGTGGCTAGGGACCATTCTCCAGGAGAGGAAAGTCAAGGATTCAAATCCCAGACGAGTAGGTTGCCATGAGGTACCCTTGAGCAAGGTATCATCTCCATCACTGCTCCCTGGGCGATTTAAATGGCTACACCCTCCTGCATGTGTGTGTATGGGAGAAATACAGAGGAAGCATTTCGTTGTGGTTCACTGTGAGCTGTGCTATGTTTCACAATGACAGTTAGTCACTTTCACTTCAATTCAATTTTCAAGATGCTTTTTGGCAAATGTTACATGGGCCATTATGCAGTTCTTGCTTAGCAGTGTTTTTTGCCTTGCAAAAACTTCTTACCTCTCCCATGGATATAATTTTTGCCCAATGTTTTTCTAATGACCTAATCATGAACACTGACATTAAATGAGCTGAGAGAGGCCTGCAGGTGCTTAGATGTTCTGGGTTGTTCTGTGACTTCTCAGATAAGTTTTCTGTGTGTCCTAATTCTGAAAAGCTGGCTCCGGCTTGGCAGATTTACCACTGTTCCATGTTTTCTCCATTTGAAGATAATGGCTCTCAGGGTGGTTTACTGGAGTCCCAGAATATAAGAGATTGATTTGTAACCTTTTCCAAACTAATATATTTCAATAAATTTCTTGCTCAGGTCTTCTGGAATTTCTTTTGAGTGAAACAACCATTGCTGCAAAGGCTGTATTAAAGTCATATCTAAATTTACATGGGCTGGCAGTGATCAATCTTGGATTTAGCTCGTCTTATGCATTTATGTTTGATTAATTGGTTGACTGAATGACTAAGAAGATAATTACATTTTCACATGCTGAAATAGAAACTTCAATACATCACAGCATAAGTTGGAAACAGTATGTTTCAAAATATGATTTACTTTCTTTCTTTTTTTGATGTGAAAAGTTGAATTTAGATCAGAAGCTCTCTTTTAGAAAATGTCCCAAAGTATAATTCAGTTCAATATTCACCAGTCACAGTATTGCTGACTGTGGGCTGCTAGTGTAGCATATGCATTAGCTTTCTAGCTGCTTTTGTAATGGTTAGGGGGGTTTGACCGGATATAAATGCAGAGCCGGAATTGACCAGTCCCCTTGGTGGTCGCAGGAACAGGAGTCAAACAGGAGTCAAACCACTCCCCTGGGTAGTTGCGGGAACCAGCAATGAACAGGAACCGCACATCGCCCCCCAACCCCCCCACCCCCACCAAGTTCAGGGGCCAAAGAAAAAAAAAGACTGCCCCCCTGGGTTGCCACGGGAACAGGCAATGAACAGGAACCGCTCCCCTGAGATGAACTGGAACCACTACCTGGGTGAGCGCAGAAGCCAACGACAACCAGGGACCGCCCCCCTGGACAGGCACGGGAGAAACAGGGACAGACTTGGCTGGTTTCAGGGGAGGACCCTGTGGCTGTGCTGGAGAGGGAGCCAGTAGAGCTGAAGGTGCCAACTTGTGAGCTCAGGCAACAGCAGGTGCCCTGGGTGGTCACAGGAACTAACAACAAACAGGATTCATCTTGGGTGATCATGGGAACTAGTAATGAAAATGAACCACCCCCCAGGGCAGTTGTGGGAACTGGCTACAAACAGGAACCACCCTCCCGCCGGGTTCAGGGGCCAAAGACAAACAACGACTGCCTCCCTGGGTGGCCATGGGAACAGGCAATGAAAAGGAACCGCTCCCCTAAGATGAACAGAAACCGCTACCCAGGTGAGCGCAGGAGCCAACGACAACCAGGGACTGCCCTGCTGGACAGGCACGGGAGAAACAGGGACAAACTTGGCTGGTTTCAAGGGAGGACCCTGTGGCTGTGCTGGAGAGGGAGAGTTGAAGGTGCCTCCTTGTGAGCTCAGGCAACAAACAGAAACCGCTCCCCTGGGCGGTCATGGAAACCAGCAACAAACAGGAACTGCCCCTTTGGACAGGCATGGGAGGAAAAGGGACAGACTTGGCTGGTTTCAGGGGAGGATCCTGTGGCTGTGTTGCAGAGGTAGCCAGTAGAGCTGAAGGTGCCAACTTGTGAGCTCAGGCAACAGCAGGTGCCCTGGGTGGTCACAGGAACTGGCGACAAACAGCAACTGCTCCCTTGGGTGGTCATGGGAACCAGCTACAAACAGGAATCACCTTGGGTGGTCATGGGAACTGGTGAGGAAAACGAACCATCCCCCAGGGTGGTTGTGGGAACAGGCAACAAATAGGAACCTCACCCCTGGGTGGTCGTGGGAACAGGCGATAAACAGAAACCACTCCCCTGGGCAGTAGCGGCAACCAGCAATGAACAGGAAATGGCTCCCTTGGGCAGTCGCAGGAATCAGTGATGAACAAGAACTGCTCCCTTGAGTGGTCTTGGGAACCAGTGACAAACATGAACCACCCCCTGGGCGGTTGCAGGCACAGGCTATGAACAGGAACCACTCCCCTGGGTGGTCGCAGGAACAGGCAACAAGCAGGAACATCTCACCTGGGTGGTTACAGGAACAGGCAATGAACAGGCACTGCTCGTCTGGGCGGTCGCAGGAACCAGCTTTGAACAGAAACCACCCCCCTGGGCGGTCTCGGAAACAGGTGACAAACAGGAGTCACTCCCCTGGGCAGGCACGGGGGCCAAAGGCAAAGGGAAGGGTGCTGAAGGTGGTGTCAGCCAGAGACCATCCCCCTGGGCAGGTGCAGGACAACTAGGGACAGACTCAGCTGGTTTCGGGGAGGAACCTGTGGCTGTGGTGGAGAGGGAGCCAGTGGAGCTGAAAGTGCCTCCTTGCGAGCTTTGTGGTTGTGGCCATTAGTTTCCAAATGGCCCAATCCTGCTCTAATAGTTGCAGTAGGGGTGTCTGTCAGAGAACTGTCTAGCCTCAGCAATGTTTCCCTCTTGGGTTCCCGCTGAGGGCAGGGTCTTTACCTCTTTTACCTTGCTGGAGGCAAACTCGGCCATGTCAGCTAACCTCCAGTTGCCAGACAGCTGAAGTGTTTGCTTGAGCTGGTCGAGAACAGCCTACACTACGTCAGCTCTCTGGTTAGTCATTTCTGTAATGATTAGAGTGGTTTGACTGGACCTAAATGTGGAATCAGAAGTAACTAATTTCACAACGTGGAATCCAGAATGGCCAACACTCTACTTTGACTCATTGGGATCTTTATACCTTTGAGCCAATGAGGCACATCTGGCACCTCATTAGGACTGGATGCCCAGTCAGGGCAGAGCGGCGTAAACCGTGACAGCTTTATGGGTTTTATAGCACTTAATGTCTTTTAAAATTACTGTTTGGCAGAGTGCCACAGGTAATGGGGGGATCGGAAGATTGTGGGTTCGATTGCCTCACCAGTAGATTGCCCTGAGGTACCCTTGAGCAAAGTACCGTCCCCATCACTGCTCCCTGGGTGCTTAGCTGCCCCCTGCTGCACGTGTCTGTATGGGTGAAACAATGAGGTTGAATTTCCCCCAACAGCATCACTCCTGGGGAACTCAATCCTGCTTGACCTTTGAGGGGAGGCCAAACATAACCCAAAACCACCTAAACAGAGTTAACAGCCACCCTATTAGGAGCACATGACTGGACCCATTACCAGGGCTGACACATAATCAAAAAGATGTCATAGGCCCAGCCATGGCCAGGAGCGAAGACATCCCGCCCTCCTCAGCGGCCATGGGAAGGAGCCATAGCCAAACTGGGATTGCCCCATAGCCAAACTGGGGCTACCCACCAGGGCAGTCGTGGGTCACAGGAAACCCCTTTGATGGTCATGGGAACTGTTGAAGAACACGAACCACCCACCTGGCCTGTCGCGGGCCCTGGCTATGAGCAGGAACCACCCCCCAGGGTGGACGCGTTAACAGGCAACAAACAGGAACCTTTTCGCTGGGTGGGCATGGGGGTCAAAGACAAACAGGGACTGCCCCCCGGTCAGGCGCGGCAGCCGGCGATATAAATGCGGAGCCGGGAGTAACCAATCACCCAACATGGAATTCAGAATGACCGACGGTCTGCTCTGACTCAATGGGATCTTTAAACCCTTGAGCCAATGAGGCACACCTGATGTCCTAATGAGGTGCCAGGTGTGCCCTGTCAGGGCAGAGCACCATAAACCGGGACAGTTTTATTGGTTTTATAGCATTTAATGTCTTTTAAAATGACTGCTTGGTTCCTATCACCAGCTTTGTAAAAACATTTCACTCTTGATGCCCTTCGATGGACTGGCACCCGGTCCAAAGTGTTTCTCTTCCTTGTTCCATTAGTGCTGGAGTAGAACCTAGCAACCCTGGTTGGGATAAGTGACTCAGGTATGGGAAGGAAGTTTGGAAGTTTCTTTAGAAAAGCACATTTTACATCACATAGCTCTGAATGACTTTGCTGACATCTATATACATTAACTGTATATAAAAAAAAAATTAAATCTGTTAAAGTCCTGCTTAATAAAATCAAGGCCAGAAATTGCTTTCAAAGTTTCTTAAACATAGTCTGTTATACCTACTGTACTACTTCCAAATTGTTCTCATCTGATATCATGTGCGCCCATCTACTCTTACTCACTTATCTAAACTGGTAGAGGAGAATTTCCCAGGAGATTCAGCTCATGCTGCGGCTTTTTCTTAGTTTGTTACACTAGCAGCACAAGTACCTATAGTACATTGTGTGAGCAGTCATATTCTTAAAGAATGAAAATGATACCAGATAATTCAACTAATGAACCTGAGAGTTACATTCAAAAGTGCTCAGCATTGCATTCATCATTTATGGGGGCAAATACAAAAACTGAGCAAAGATTAAACAGGCTGAACAGACTTTCTTTCCTCAATATAATTTTGCATTGAGGCTTTTCACTCAGGGAGAGTCAAATTCATCACTGTAGCACAAAATGGCATAAGAGTAAATAAACAGCTGCAGCTTGAATGTGCTTTCATTCCACTGAACATTTCAAGTGTTAAACATAATGCTTTGGAACTGTTGTGTTCTCAAATATTTTTCATAATTACAACAGATTGTTGGCTCTTGGAAACCTTGCTGCTTACCTTGTCACCTTGTCAGCGTAATGACTTTGTAATAAATCAGATGTTCTTCCATGCAGCTGCTCCTTTGAAGCCCATTCCACCACAATCACCTGGACAAGAGATGTGGACTTGCTTTAGAGTGTGAGCACATAGACTTGGGAGGAAACCTGCTCATGCAATTTTTTACATTATTTGATGACCTTACATTAGTTGAAGGACCTTTATAGACCTAATGTACTTTCCTTCACATATTACAGCAGCAGCATCAGCCATGTCGTTGGACTGGCAAGAGAATGGCGATAACAACAGACTTTAAATTGAAATGTCAGACCCCATCATTTGCATGCCACAGTATTTACAAAAAAACCTTTGTTGCCAGGGCTATTAAGAGCTTACTGACTTCTTTCTCTGTTCAAAATATTCTAGATTTTAGTAGTATAGCCCTACATTGACTGTATAGAGAACCATCACTGTGACCATCAAACACTGCAGGCTGTCAACAGCAATAATTCAGCAGGAGTCACCTAAGGTGTACTTTTGTGAGTTACCCAGTCAAGGACATACCACAGCATGCAGAGCTGTCAACTTTGAAGGCTGTCAACTGTAAACTTTGTAAACAGTGGCCTGAATGTTTTAATATGAATTCTCAGGTGTGTGATAAATCATTCAATGATAGAATTTGAAATTACATGCACTTTTAACATGTTACTAAGTTTTAGATTTCTAGTTTAGTCAGAAGTATTAGTTACTGTGAATAAGTCTGAAGATTGTCTGTTTTCTGTTTCAGATGCCCTAAGGCTCCTGTTAACCACAGTGAGAGGCATTGTGCTAAGTGAAAAAAAAAACAAAAACATGGAACAGTGTTGAATCTTTCCAGATGTGGGCAGCCTAACAATATTTAATGACTCACTAATCACTAAAGGTCACAGACAAATGTTTAAGGACCTAAAGGCTACACTTGCCTCAGATTACATCAGCATACATAATTTCACCATTAGAAGCAGACTGAGCTAAAATTGTATGGTTGAGTTAAAAGGTGACAACCACTATGAGCCAAAAGGAACCAGGGCTTGTCTCACATTTGCCAGAAGGCCAAGTCTTTAAAAATAATGTTCTGCAGACTGATGAGTAAAAAGAAGAAGTGTTGAGGTCACGTCATTGAAAGCTTCAAATCATTTCATTTTAAGTTTGTAAATGTGCTTTTTGATTCAAGATATAACATACAGTGCCCTCCATAATGTTTGGAACAAAGACAAATTTTTCATTGATTTACCATTCCTGCTTCTTATTGTAAAATTTTAAATGAAACAGTTCAGATGTGATTAAAATGCACATTCCAGACTCCAGGTATCTGCACACATTTCAGCTTCACCATGTAAAAATTACAACCCTTTTTATCCCCCTTAGGCACCATAACGTTTGGAACAACTGGCTTCACAGGTTTTTATGATTACTCTAGTGTGTTTCATTACTTCATTAGGAGTAAGGTACCAAGGCTTGCTTCTACAGCTTGAAGCTTGTAGTCACCATTGCTCAACTTTGGAGACATTAGGGACATTGATCAAACCTTAGAATTACCCAAATCAACAGGCTGGATTATCATCACTGGTGACAGAAGAATCCTCACTATGGTAAAGAAAATCCCCTAATGCCCATCCAGCAGATCAAAAACAGTTCTTTCAGAAGGAAGGTGTGTCTTTATCAGAGACTACTATCTGAAGTAGACTTCATGAACAGAAATAAAGTGGCTGCAATGCAGGATGCAAACTACTAGTTAGGCACAAATCAGGATGGCCAGATTGGTTTGTTAAAAAGCATTTAAAACAGCCTGCAGAATTCTGGAAAAAAGGTATTACAACAGATGAGACCAATGTTAACCTGTTTCAGAGTGACAGCAAGAGGAAAGTGTGAAGGCAAAAATTAACTGCCCAAAATCCACAGCATAGCATCTCTTCTGTTAAACATGGTGGTGGGAGTGTTAAATCTTGGGCATGTATGGCTGCCACAGGTACTTCACACTTATCTCCATTGGTGATGTAACCTCTGATGGAATTCTGAGGTGTATGGAAACATTTTATCTGCTCAAACTACAGTGAATGCATGCAAAGGATATGCAAAAAGGCTAAATATAAATGCTTTATTACAACTACTTTATCCTAAATGGTATGGTGCCTTAAAGTGTATAAAAAGTCTGGCAATTTATATGTATGAAAAGTTTTGTCATTTCTACATGGTGTAACTGAAATGTTTCCAATGTGCACTTTAATCACTTCTGATTGTTTGATATAAATTTGACACAGTCTAAAATATTTTGGAGGGCATTTTATATCTGCATATGTCATAGTCTGCACCTTATTTACTCTATGTTGTCTCACTGGCATGGCATTGTAATGCACAGCGGGGAACAGGCTGTAGAATTCCTGTGTGCAGCACGAGGTGCACATAAATAGAACACACTATTATACTATCTATCTGAAACTGCTCAGAAATGGCTTTTATTTCATAAATGTCTCTAAGGTCAATTGTAGTAATTGTAAATTCACATATTTAATGTGAAATATTGAAGGCATACCAAGCCTATTGTGCAAAACAATTTAAGCAAACATAATTTTAAGAATGGCTACGCTGCAGCAGCAGATGAGGAACACTGCTGGGATGAAGGGAGCATAAGCCAGTTAAGCAAGACACTACAGGAGAATAAGGTTAGAACAATAGAGTGAAGCTTCCTAGCTGATGTTTCTTATTCTAACAAATATGTTTTGTGTTTAAATGCAAAAATTACATGCATGGAAATTAGATAAAGCTGAATATGTGTATATATAGTTAAAGAGCCTTAGACGAGATTAGAATTAATATTTTTAAATAAATATCCTTCAGCACAGAGTGGGGAATTACACATATTTTGCAAATGTTGTCATAAAGAAAATGGACATATATGGCCATACTAGTTAGTTTCTGCTAGAAACAATGTTTTTAGTAATGTCTGGTTTGATAAGTGTGTATGCTGTAGTAAGCCTTCTTTGAGGTAATCAATTCTTAGAAAATGCAGTTTGGGATAATGTTGTAATAATCATCAATTGCTTGTTAAGTTTTGACATTTTTGCGGTTAGCGTGCAGGAGACATTGTAAATGTGTATTTTTATAAACAAATTAATATTGGATGAGCTATTGTAAAGAAGATGATTCTGACCTTTATTGACACTGCACATGTAATACATTGAAAGGTTTAAGGAATTGGTCTTGTAATTTTTGTAACTGGTTATGGATAAAATCATCCTAAATCACATCAGCATAACAAATTGCATATAAGCATGGCAACATGCCTCTTAGACATAAGAATGTTAATACTTTGCTATCCTTAATCAATTTTAAACCCTGCAGTATTTACATTTTTACATGACAAATGAAATAATGTTGCTGCTATTTTTATGTGACTAATCAGTCAGAGGGGGGCAGTGGTGGCCTAGTGGTAAGGGTGTTGGCCACATGATCGGAGGATCAGGGGTTCAAACCCCTTCCCAATGGGTTGCCCTGAGGTACCCTTGAGCAAGGTGCTGTCCCCGTCCCGCTCCTCCCTGCGATGGGCTGGCGGCCTGTCCAGGGTACGTCCCCCCTTCTTGCCCTGTGTGTGCTGGGTTAGACACCAGCGCGACCCTGTTTGGAACAAGCGGCAGAAAATGGTTAATCAGTCAGAACTCATGAATTTCCCCAGATGTCAGCATTACATTTGTGGCATTTAGCTGATGCTCTTATCCAGAGCAACTTACATTTCTTAACTACAGGGACAGTCCCCCCTGGAGCAAAGCGCTGGAGGTGGGATTTGAACCTGCAAACTCTTGGTCTGTAGGTGAGTATCGTACCACTAGACCGCCAGTACACTAGCCTGATAAGTACAAAAAAAGGAATAAAAACTAGCATTTCCATGACACTGAGGTGTGCACATCAAGTGGCTGCCTATATACCTCTTGATTGACTTGAATTATGTCAAATAGCAAGTGATTTCAGAGCAAAGGCCTTTTTTTCCAAGCTGTGAAAAAGTTACAGGAAGAGGCGATGATTTGCTGTCATGGATCTGTTAATATTTCATCATGTTTACATCATTTAGCAATGAGGCCAGATTTATATGGCAATCCATTTGTCATTTGAAACGGATGTGTTGTAATTGCATTAAATCTCATTATGCATATTGTTAGGATTCTTTTGACACTGATGGAGGGGGTTGTAAAAGTTTATTTTATTCATGCTGTAGATTGTTTATTTAACAGGCTGCTAGTTTTTTGCAGTAAGAATCCTGCAAGTACAGCATCAGGATGAACACATTTAAATTGATTTTCATTCTTTGCCACCTTTAATATATTTGTACTGAAAATGGTCATATTCTAAAAGTTCATCTTGACACTGTGAAGCCTCTACTAATCAGATGTTTAATTAAAGCATTTTCACTTACAAAATAACAGCTGTGTAGCCTAAATAAAGGGAACCTGACCATTTGTCTTTGTTAAGAACCAGCATAGCACAACAAAATGCTGACATTAGTCAGTCATTTTCTGCCACTTGTCCCAAGCGGGGTCACAGGGGAGTGCTGGAGTCCATCCCAGCTCACACAGGGTGAAGGACGGGGGACACACCCTGGACAGGTCGCCAGCCCATCACAGGGAGGAGCGTGACAAGGTCGGCACCTTGCTCAAGGGTACCTCAGGGCAACCTATTGGGAAGGGGTTCAAACCCCCAATCTTCTGATCATGCGGCCAACACCCTAACCACTAGGCAACCAGTGCCCCCAATGCTGACATTAGTTTAACCAATATACACCATGCAGCAGGGGGCACCATAAATCCAGAGCTCAGGGAGCATGTTGGGAGAAAGTAACATGCTCAAGGGTACCTTAGGGTAAACTACTGATTTGGGACTCAAACCCACAACCTTCTGATTATGGCGCAGCGTCCCTAACCGCCGCAGCTTAAATTTTCATGGAAGCATAATGGTTGAATTCTAGAACAATAGAAAAAAAATGTCATGCGATCTGATGAGTCTAGATTTACCTTGAGCCAGAGTGATGGGTGTATCAAGGTAAGATGAGAGTTGATTGAAGTGATGCACCCATTATGGCTAGTGTCTTTGATTCAAGTCGGTGGGGTCAAGATTATGTTCTGGAGTTGTTTTGGTTGATCAGGTTAAGGTTCAGAAACATTATGTGCCCAAAAATGATTTCCTGTTGAATGTTCACTTTTTCTTCCTTTCACATTTGCAAACACAAGGAAAAGTCTTTATGTACCATCTCTTTTCATTGCTACTAATATTTTCCTGATACAAAACTGCTAAAGCACAAAATATATCCTTAATTTATGTTGGTCTTCCTTTTAAGTCTAATGAATGTTGGAGAAGAAAGAGTGTCTCTTGCCCCTAATGTGCAGGGAAGACACAGTGGCTTGTGCTGATGCACTAATTCCTCAATCTAATTACTTTAATTCACTCAAAAGACTGTGTTATTGATTCAAGGATTCAGTTCAATGGGTAAGTGTATTGATCTGGACAAGAATATTTCACCCTAACACTGTTCCACTGCAGCTTCAGAGCTACTTAAGAACTTCAAGAAAGATGGTCCTCATGTCTGGCTTGAGAGATGGAGTGTGCACTTCATTTGCTCTTGCACACGTTGGCACTAGATATCAGATGTTAAGCTCATTAGTGAACATGACTACACAGCAATTCACAAACATCACACTGTGCAAAAGCTTATTTAGACAAATGTTAGTTGTCTTAACACTCTCTAAGGAGAACAAACATTGAGAATATTAAAATTAAAAAGTGTTGCTAGGAGAATTACCTATTAGAACAGGCCTTTAAATTGTTAATGGAGGTTTATGTCAGTAGTCATGAAAGTTTTATGTAAATGTTATGTAGTCTTGCAACTGCTAACCTTTTGTAAAGTGTTACTTAATGATTGATGTAAATATATAATAATTTGTGCTTTTTGGATTTGAATTTGACAGTTCAACTACATTTTTAAAAGCTATTCTAATGCAATTACTACATTATTCTTAATATTGATATAGTAATATAGTTATTAATATAGTATTGTACAAATGCCTTGAGCCACCCCTGAATTCTTTGTATTTCAAGAATCACTTTGTTGATGACACGTTTATCTTTATATCCTGTATGTTTACTGCAACAGCCTGCAAAATGCCTAAAGATACTGGGTGTCTAGATAAAAGGGTTTCAAGCACTCAGCATTCAGTGTCACCAGTACACTAATCATCAACCTGATCTTCTGGAATCATCTGCATTCTGTTCCTTTCTGTGCCTTAAGTTACATGATGCTGTTCAACTTAAATAATTCCTACATAAATCACTGTGTGACTTAGCAAAATAAAAATGGTCCTCTGAAACTGATCAGGTACAGGGACAGGACTGAAAATGACAGCTCAAATCCTTCAGGAAGCCTGGAGAACTGTTTCCCAACAGTACAACAACAACAACAACAACAAAATCAATCACAGATATAGAACATATAGTGGCTCAAAATATTTTCACACTACCGTACTTGCACTAAAATATGTATATTTGAATACTGGAGATAATCCTAACCTTTCATTATGACATATCCAATATTTTAAGTATTTATATTAATTGGACTTTTCATGATTAAAATAAAAAATGGACTGCATGCGTTCTTGTTATGATGCAATTTGCATGATTTGCATGTCTTTTAACATTTAAACAGTTCACTGCTGCCCTCTTGTCCTGAGGGATTTATTATGTAACTGCAGAGCGAGAGGTTGTTGTTTTGTGATGCTGCTGACTCTGTGTCCTTGACCTCTCTCTCTCTCTCTCTCTCTCTCTCTCTCACTCTCTCTCACTCTCTCTCACTCTCTCTCTCCATCACTCTCTCTCTCTCTCTCTTTCTCTCTCTCTCTTCACTCTCTGTTTTTTTCTTCTTCTGGTAAGCAAGGTCATTCATGTCTATTTTTCTTTTTGAGACTCAAAATTAATTGAAGCTATCAAAGAATGTCTGTCACAACAAGCTCTTGTTTATACTAAATCCAAAATTTTAGGTGTCAATCAACTTTACGATCACTATGTTTAAGCTATTCTTCTGTTTGAGAACAAGTTAATGAATGCTCTGTCAGAAAGTGAAGTATGCAGTTCTGTAACCTTTTGTTTATTTTGAATATATGGCAAAATATGTGCTAATTAAAGAAGACCAACATATCTATCCTATCAACAAAATCCAGAAGATTTTCCATTTCAAAACAGACATTAAGATGATCTTGCTCAAACCTGAGTTGTCTCCTGTTTTTATATTTTTCTGTATTTATTTTTAAAACCTCTATTTGCATTGCCTAAGGAAGAACAGCATAGGTTTGCATAATGAGTGTCCTCTGAGCCACTTACAGCTTCCACTTGAGTGGAGTGAAAATCAGGTGGGAGAAATGACATGGGGGCATGATCAACATGCAAGTACTTTGGTGGTCCTTCTGCTTGATATATGGCTTTCATTATCATCTCTTTCCAAAAGGTGACTCCTGTTGGTGCATTTTTCAGTGTTTTCAATTGTATCGATATAGTGGCTTTCAGCTCCTTTTAGAGCGTATTTACCATCAACAACTTTCTGTCTGCAGTAAATGGACAAAAACGTCCTTAGGATACAAGCTCTGATTGTTGCGGGTACTTTTGATCGATTGTGTACTGAAATACTCCCTAAAGACCACTAAAATCTCCTTAAAATGGACCATCACAGAAGATAAGAACGCAGTCCTCAAAACGAAGAAGAAAAGAGAGTATTTGATTGCCTCGGGAGATAATGACGGGGTCCTCGTTCTGAATTTCAAACCGTGCCCTCAGCCATGCATACATATCAGCTCCTTCATGGCTGTTAGTGTTAGAGGCTCTGAACTTCAAATCCCAGGGGCGACAAAGGGAAGAAAGTGCTTCATGTACTTAAAGAGCTACTTTAAGTGCTGCTGCACACTTACCTTGTATGTACACTGACTGTTCATTTTTTCCATATAGGTGCACTTTGTAGTTTACAGTTACAGACTGTAGCTCATCTGTTTCTTTGCAGCCTCATCAATGAACCCATTTTCATAGGGTGGTGGAAGTAGTCCCCCAGAAGAGTCCATCAACCAAAACTATCCAGACACTCTCATTTGTCCATTGACTGTCCTCTAATTAAGCTATTAAAGACATCTAACACAAAATGAGAAGTACTTTTAACAATCAACTAAACAATAACTATTACAAAACTTTACATTATTAATTAGCATATACATCTACACTGAATGGATGTGTCCATTAAAGTAAACAGGGAGTGTTTATAACCTCTTACAGCACTGCTGTATGTTCAGCACACCTCTGTCATTATACCAGGAATACCATCAGTATTTAATTGCAACAATATCAACAATATTTCTGCACTTTCTTGGGTGAAACTGATGAAAAGAATTATTAGAAGTGACGCATGTTGAAATAAAAACCTTTATACATCTTTTTGTAGGTTTGTGTCATTTGTCATATAACTTATATAGGTTGTCATGTAGCCAGTATCAACATTACCCTACAGTAAAGTATTACCCAATAGTTTACTTGAGAATTGGTGTAAACTGCTTTTACTATATCAGCATGTCATTTTACATGGCAGACAATATTCATTTTGGATGCGAGCTGACTTTTTGGCTGCTTCTCTCTTCAGAAATGTCTCTTCCTAACAGCGGGCCTAACTGGAAAACAAATACAAATACATGCATGAACAAGGATATGAAATCATAGATCTGGGATAGAATATGCTCTGTCTTGAGCAATAACATATGTTTGAAAGTGTAAAATGTTGTGTGACATCTACCACCAAATATGAAAAGAAATACCATAATGCAGTTCTATTCAATCAGGTCATATACTCCCAACAAAAGTAGATTGGACTGCCAACATTCAATTAAAGAAGCAAAAAAGTGGTGATAGCCATGTTCCAATGGTGTTAAGAGCTGTCCTTCAACTATGGGGAGGCTCTTATAAAAACAGCAAAGCATAATTAATCATAATTCAGGTTTGCTCTGTAATGAACTTAATAAACATAAGTGCCATTTTGAATATGCTTTTTTGTCATTTTTTAATTTCGTTATGCTTGCATTTTGATTGCATGTAATCATATTCTCATAAGTCAAATTACTTTTCCAAGTTTCCAAAAGTAAAAACAACAGCTTTTAATTCACTTTATTCCCAGTATCCTGGTTAGGGATTTGGATCCTGGGGCCAACTCCCTAATCACTAGGCCACTGCTGCCTCCACTAGGCCACTAGGGTTTATGTATATATATGAATTAATGAATGAAATAAATGAATGTGAATTGAATTAATGAAATTTTGATACAGGTTAAATGATGAAGAAAATAACAAAATACCAAATACCTTTTAAATACCTTTTTATCTTCTTTAAGTTTTATCTTGACAGTGGCCATATGGAATGTCTAATAAAAGATAATGACTTTCAGAAGTGCAGTGATGTAGTGCTGCAGAAAATGTGATAAGCAGGTAATATTGTGTCTTATGTTTTCATCATTAAGTGTTGGAGTAGAATATTTAAAATGCTAAGATTAAACAACACTTTAATGGCATTTACATACACATCAGTTATAAAGAATTATGTAGATGTCATGTAGCCTTTTGAATGCTGCACTACAGTCAAGTGTTTATGTAGAACTTGTGTTAATTTGTACAGTGAAACTTTACCATGTACTGCAATTAGAAGCCATACTTCTTCTTCACTTCTTCCTCTCAAAGTCAGTTTTTATCCAGACAGTTCCAAAAGTGTAAAAATGGCCCAGGACCTTTTGACACACTGGGCATGAATAAACAAGAATATGTCTACACAACACCAGAAGGTGTTTTTTGGAATCAATAAAAATCAGTCCAAACACTTCTGGAAGGGTGGAAAGCTACGGTCATACGCAGATGTTTTTACGAGCACCTCTCAGCTCTCCGCTTGCTGGTTGTAGCTCATGTCTTTGCGTTATTTGGAACAGGTGAGGAGACAAATGACATGAACTGCTGATTCTGATTACACAAGCATATTATTTGCATGTTCTTATGAGGCGGGTCAGTGGAGTGTGAAGAAGAAGAAGCCCCTCCAGCTGTAGCATGTCAGCTGGAAAAGATCTGCTAACTGCATGTGGATCCCATTCAGACAAGCTGTGAATAAACATAGCTTTCCCCAGAACAGCTGAAATGCTCCTTGGCCCTTTCACATGCAAATGCAAATTATTCCAAAGAAGTAAGTGAGTTTGTAGCAGGCATTTTGAATAATAATAATAAAAAAAAAAGTGATTTCATTACCCAGCATTCTAATGCAGTAAAATGAGAAGCTATGTGAGAAAAATCAAAAGATCAATAAGGAGCTCATTTGACAAGCACCCCAAGGCTTATTGATGCAAAAAGTATGAAAAATGTCTGAGCCCAAATCGTCACAGGCAGCATTATTTACAGTGACAGCATACCAGCCTCACACTGTGCCAGAACTTGGATCAGGAAGAGCCTATAAGAAACATCTGACATTATAAATCACATGATCTCTTATGTCAAAGCTTATCTGTGAGTCTTTGACACAGTCAAATTAAAACATGATGGCCTTGGCATGTTGAGAATGTCAGCAGGTGCATTTTCTTTTTATCCTCCCCAGTTTTCCTTTCACCACTTCTTTTGATCATGTAAATGGGGCAAATTGCTTTTCACTAAGCCTGTGTTGCTGTGCCATTAGCTTGGCGGTGCACACTTGCTCATAATGGCAAGAACATGGGGCTGGAGACACCTCCAGGCTTTTGCTGTTCTTTCCTTCCTTTTACCTCCTTCGCATACAAACACAAGGTTTTTCACCTTGTCAAGGATGACTGAAGTCAGCTGATCAGGGAAAGTCTCTGTACTACACAGTTAGTCATTTTCCCCCAGTGCACCAAGATCTCTGCTGATGCGAGCTCAAATCACTCATTCATGCTCAGCTTGAACTCAAGAACCAGCAGGAGGCCTTTGAATCTACCTCCCTTTCATGCTACTTTTGCAGATGTCAAAAGTGACGCCCTGATTAATGCAAAACTTACTGTTTCCTGACAGAACCAAGACTCTGCCTTTCTGCAGATGGTGAAAGCCGCCAATTAATTCATCAAAAAGGTTTAACCAAAGAAATTCAAGAAAATCATCCTCTTCCCATCCAAAATCAGCACAAGACAGGGGCACAGGAAAGTGTTTCAAAGTCGGGGTGCTGAAATTTCGAGCAGCAAACACAAAGTCATATCATTCAAGATAGCAACACATAAAATGTTAATATGCATCAAACAGAATGTCATGATTTTATGATGTAATATTGTGACAAGAGGTAACAATAAGCAATTGACATTGTTCCACGTGCACTCTTATTCTGCACAAACATTATGCAAATGAGCTATTTAGCTATTTTAGTTAACCAATTAAATGAAATGTGGTGCTGTTTTTTATACTCTAGAGAGGAGATCAATGAGTGTGTTGGGCAAAGAGAATATATGAGAGGGAGGAAAGTAGAGTGGTTAGGAGTAGGAGTAGTAGGAGTAGTAGTAGGGAGTAGTGATGACAAATTTAGGGGGGGGGTTAAATAATTTCGGATCAACATTTCAGAGTAACATGGAGTTTGAAAGAGAGGTGAAGAAGACAGTACAGACAGAGAGGTGAGATTGCGTTGATTTGGAAATGCATAGAGGAGAGATGGAAGAAGGAAGATCAAAGAGAGGAGGTTTGTGGATGTGGTGAATGTGTAGGGTGGTGGTGATCTAGTGGTAGGGTACTCTGGATCAAGAGGTCCCAGGTTCAAATCCCACCTAGCATTACTACCACTGGGTCCCTGACCAAGACCCTTAACCCTGAGTTACACCAGGGGGACTGTCCCTGTAATTAGGACATGGAAGTCGCTCTGGATAAGAGCATCGGCTAAATGCCGTAAATGTAAATGTAAATGTAATTATGTGGTTAGAGAGGACATGCAGTTTGTCAGTGTGAAAGAGGAAGATGCAGAGCACCGAAAGAAACAGAAATGAATGACACCACTTGCTGTGGTGACCACTAAACCAGAGCAGTTGAATGAAGAAGAAGAAGAAGAAGAGAATGAGAGCAGTTCAGAAGGACATTAAAATTCCCTGGGGTTCCTCCTACAGTACATCATACATATAGCATCATTGCTGTGTGGGCTACCTTTGAGGAGCTTCCATTATCAACTCATCAAATGCTGTTCCTCTGTTCTCTTTGGGCAGAATGTGACTGTTTAGTGCAGGGATGGTTGTCAGCTCCCAGCTTCTCCATCTGGATCTCTCACATGGAGCATCATTCTGATGGCCCAGTTCCACTGGTCCAGCTGGGAGAGGTAGATCTATCAAAATCAGCAGGAGATGAAACCCCAGACAAGGAAAAGACAGATGACTTTGCTAATCAGTCACACAGTCACATACAGCAATCAGTTATTCACTGAGATTAATGATAGGTCAAACGTCTATGATTATGTTCCACTGAATGCATGAGAGAGTGCATTAGCATCTTTTAACCTAGCAGGGAAAGTAGATTAGGCAACTCCATATGTTCACATCAAACATAATATTCTGTTTTGCTATTACACTCAAAGGGGTGGTGACAGTAATGTGAAATATGTCCAAGCTTATTTAAGAAGAAGTGCTAGATGGATTGTATAAAATCAAGAGGGCTCCAGGGATCAGCGCAATATCTGGACCTAGGTTAATAAATACCCATGAGATCAATTAGCTGTTACTGTAAAAAAACAAAACAAAACAAAACAAAAACAAACAAACAACTAAAAACACAATTTAAATGGCAGGGATAAAGAGTGGTTGATGTACTTCATGTGGTTAAGTGCTAACCCTACTTAAGTCCTTTTTTCCAAATATAGGTAGGTATTGTATCTTGGAGTGGCTCACAGTACTGCAAGTCAATTCATGTCAAGTCAGTTTTATTTATCTAGCACTTTTTACAACAGTTGTTATCACAAAGCAGCTTCATAAAATCTGGGTCTGAGTCCCTAATGAGCAAGCTGAAGGTGACAGAGACAAAACTCCTTTAAACTGGAGAAATAAAACTTTTGGAGGAAGTGAGATTTAGAAGGGGAACCCATCCACCGCTGGTGCACACCGTAGAATCAACAAGGAAACTGCAATCAATTACCTATAATTTTACAGTACTGTGCAAAAGTTTTAGGCAGGTGTGAAAAAATGCTGTAAACAAAGAATGCTTTCAGAAATGGAAGAGTTAATAATTTATTTTCATCAATCAACAAAGTGCAGTGAATGAACAAAAGAGAAATCTAAATCAAATCAGTATTTGGTGTGACCACCCTTTGCCTTCAAAACAGCATCAATTCTTCTAGGTACACTTGCACACAGTTTTTGAAGGAACTTGGCTGGTCGGTTGTTCCAAACATGACTGTGTTTCTGAGTGACATTGATGATCATCAGCACCTGTTTGGTAAAACTGGTTGATCAGACACCGACTCTAATCCTACAGAATCCCTGACTTTGTGCAAGTGTACCTAGAAGAACTGATGCTGGTTTGAAGGCAAAAGGTAGCAGCACCAAATATTGATTTGATTTAGATTTTGTTCACTCACTTTGCATTTTGTAAATTGATCAAAATAAACAATCATTATTTATATATATATATATATATATATATATATAGGAAATCTTTAATTGAAACGATTCAATTGTGATCATCTGCCTTTAAAACCAGCAGAAGCTCCAGGTTTTGTGATCTTGTTGGACTGCAATCAGAAGCTAAGCATGGACTAAAACCAGTTTTTTACTTTGCAATATTTGTCATGAACTGATAACTTTACCCAAACCTTAAATGTCCATTAACATACACAGATGATAGAAAACAATGTTCTAGTGCAGATGCAAATGAGCCGAAGGTCACAAACCCAGTGCAAAACATTGGCTGGCAGGATATAAAGCTCTCAGTAAATGAACGTCATCTACTAACTTTAGGATGAACTGGAGTGGCTTTTATGATTCAAAACTTACCTTTCAACATCAATCCTTGACCTCACTCATGCTCTTGAAGCCAAATGCAGTCAAATCCACGTATCAGTATTCTTTCGTGTGATGCAAAGCCTTCCCAGAAGAGAAATGGCTGTTACTACAGCAAACAGGGAAACAAACTCTTCGTTAATATATTAATGAAAATATGCTCATTGGGCTCACACAGTGAGGCTTGACTTCTGACAGCATACACAACTATCCTAGGGTTGCTGACTACATTTTAAGCATGCTTGCCCTTAGAATGACCTTTTTTTCTGATCTTTGAAAAAATGATCTCCATACATCCACAAGCATCTAAACTTGCTGCCTATGCACATTCTAAGATTCCAAGCAGTAAGCCAATAAAACCACAGAAGGATATACATATCAACATTGAGAATATTCTACTTCACAAGTGTGATGGTCTTTTAAGTTGATATATTCGGTATTATTCTTGGGACTTGTGGGCACACCATCTTTATGGAAAAGAATGTCTTGTCACGTTATTCTTTCAATAAGCGTCCATTCTCATGACAACGTTCTGAGCTTATATGACAAGTGACGACAGTCTGAATAAACCTTTATGAATGTTAATGTAGGTTAATGTCAGTTGTCATGAAAGGCTCATACAGATGTCATGTAGCCTTGTGGAAGTTACCCTACAGTTAGGCATAAACCGAATGTCTGAAGACCAAATGGAGCAATCCAGCTCCTTATAAAAATAAGCCTATTATTTCTATTCTAGAGCTCCTTCCTCTTTTATCAAAAAGCACACAGAACAGATGCAGTACATATTCATCTTTCCAGCACAAATATCCCACTTGCAACAGCAGTAAGAGCTGCATAGGGAAATGGAGTGTCGAGTGTAGGACTGAACTGGGGTAGTTAGGTATGTGAAAAATAGCCTTCTCAACCACTCCTAAACATCACTGAGCCAAGACTAGGTATATTTTGGCCCATTTTAGTTAAAGGGGCTGCACACCTCAGAGGTGTCTCTGAAATCCAGAGGATGAATGAATACTGGTCCCAAGATTCTCATTTTTCTTTTCTGCTGGTAAAAAAAAATAAATAAATTGCTGTTGGTTCACAGCTGCTCCTGCTCAGCACTAACTAAATACAACAGAATGAACAAAAGTTTACTGAACTGAAACTGTAATCTCTGTAATAATATGATTACAAATATACTCACGGCATAGCTCATGAAAATTTGTGCAAGCCCTAAACTTAGGGCTGTAGATAAATCAGCTAAGGTTAATTTTTAATTAACTGATGGCATCAGGAGACCAGCTGAAAGAATGCCAAAACGAATGATTTTGAATGTGCTTCTTGGGTTTTGCAAGTTTAATTTGATCTGTCAGATTCAATTTGAAGTTGAACCTTAGGACATATTCAGACATGATTCTCCTCATAAAGAGTTCAAGGAAATCTGGCTCGTTAAGGTAATGTTTCATACTCTCAAATTTGCAAATGCATGAGGTGAAATGTGCTGGATGTTATGAAAAAAAGATAGTAAGCACAATATTATTGAGAGTTATTCTTTAATGTTAGGTCGCCTGCAGAAACCCACTCACAATTTTTGGACTTTTTGGGATTTCTTTAAAAATGTACACTTATAAACATGACACCTTTTTCAATTTTTAAGATATCTCAGTCAGATAACCAGCTCATGAAATTTTAAAGCTGAGCATTTCTGAAGAGCCAAGTGCTGTGATTAAATATTCTACAGCATTTCATGACTTGTATTTTATCAAAAGAGTTAAAAGCACATAAGGTTTTAAGCAATTTTGATTGTACGTATGAACGTATGTGTCGTATATAGACAATGCCCCACATAAACTGTCACCCCTCATTTCTTTATATTTAGCTTCCAGACAGCCAGACTTTCTTGTATTTTTACTGCATTGTTGAGGAATAGTCCTCAAGGCTCCAGAAGGAAAAAGTTTTGGGCTCTCATTTTGCAGTTAATTCCCTGTACCTGATTAGTTTCAGAGGAGGAACAGAGACATCTAACTTAACCATGCAGTGAAGAAACTGATGCAGATGATTACAGATGGTCAGGCTGGTGATTAATATACTCATGGTAATGAAAGGTTGGAACCCTTATCATGGAACTAAGCCAATTTTGCTCCCATTTGCTCCCAAGACAGATATAGTATACTTCCTATAATGATATCAACTCTCAATATATCATTGCCAGATTGTACACTCTGTGTTGCTTTTTCACCTTTTAACATTTCACAGCAAGGCTATAGGGATTAAAAGATGATCCCAGAAAGTGAAAATGACATCAGCAGGCGTTTGTGTTTGAGTCTTTGAAGTGCAGCTGATCAGAGTTGAGATGTTAGTCGGTGCCTTGGCTCATCATCTCTCCTGCTGTTTTATCCTATTGCCTGGAGTGCAAGAAAGGCCAAGACTCCCTTCAACCTGACACACATCCACCTGCAATTTGAACAGAGTGAATGCCTCACTTCAGTGTGGGACATACTTTAAAAGTATTCTTTCTGAAAAACATAAACACATTGATTCATTTTGTAAGTGGTGATAAATGAATTCAAGCAGTCACTATTAAAAGCATTTTGTGATTATGTGTCATTATTTTTTTAAATACTTCATCATACATAGAGAAAAAAAGTAAAAGCTGAACTTAATTTTGTTTTTTCTTAATCTTGACACTAAGCCTTTGTCCCAGAACTCATGCATATTATTATTTACAGTACTGTGCAAAAGTTTTAGGCAGGTGTGGAAAAAATGCTGTAAACAAAGAATGCTTTCAGAAATATAAATAATGATTGTTTATTTTGATCAATTTTGTAACGTTTAGTTTGAGTTCTGTGCACTTTATCTGTCATTAAAGTCCAGTACGAAGCTCTCGGCTCTGCGTTGGCGTCCAGTCCTCAACATCGCCCCGTGACAAATTTACAAAATGCAAAGTGAGCGAACAAAAGAAAAATCTAAATCCAATCAATATTTGGTGTTACTACCTTTTGCCTTCAAACCAGCATCAGTTCTTCTGGCCCCCACAGAGCCCTGATCTCAACATCATCCAGTGTGTCTGGATTACATGAAGAGACAGAAGGATGTGAGGAAGCTACATCCACAGAAGATCTGTGGTTAGTTCTCCAAGATGTTCGGAACAACCTACCAGCCGAGTTCCTTCAAAAACTGTGTGCAAGTGTACCTAGAAGAATTGATGCTGTTTTGAAGGCAAAGGGTGGTCACACCAAATATTGATTTGATTTAGATTTCTCTTTCGTTCATTCACTGCATTTTGTTGATTGATGAAAATAAAATGCTGGAAGTGTTAATCATTTTTCACACCTGCCTAAAACTTTTGCACAGTACTGTATGTACAATTATTTATGTACATTTATTATTATATATGTTCAAGCTGCCTTTCTTTTCTGGTGCTCATTTTGACTGGAGTAAGTAACAGTTAGAACGATTTCACT
Organism: Hepsetus odoe; assembly: GCA_017165825.1. NCBI lineage: Eukaryota > Metazoa > Chordata > Actinopteri > Characiformes > Hepsetidae > Hepsetus > Hepsetus odoe. The sequence goes on from CM029369.1 coordinate 19,082,341, forward strand.
GACAGCATGTCAGGGATGACAAAAATACTACAAATGCCTTTTAGCATATTATTTTTGCATGAAAAATCTAACAACTTTACAGAATTAAAAGAACTGGTGAGCCATTATGAATAAACAAAATGTCAACTTATAAAAAGACAGTGAGTCGTTCTATACTTTAAATCACTTATCCTTTATCTGCTCATCTTAAACAAGGTGTTGGGGGTGTCTGAAAGCCATACCCATTTGGCTAAAAGTGGATAAACTTTCAGGACAGGTTAGCAATTCATTGAAGGGCAGACACAAACAAACCACACACAAAGGCACACCTAGGGGACATTTACCCTCTCCAGTTCAAATGACAGGTCTTTGGAAGGTGGGAGGAAAGCTGTACAGGGAGGACATACAACTGCACAAAATAAAGAATCAGGTAGCAACTAGGAATCAAACCCAGAACCTTTTAACTGTGAGCTGACAGAACTCTCCAGTCATGATGACGATGCCACCATCCTACCACTTTTAATCACTTTTAATAACTTTATAAAAATAGATTTTTACTGATGGGTCTATCATATTTTTACATAGTTCTAACACTTTATAAGCTGTATTTGTGTGCTTTCAGTAAAGTTATGTAATTTATCTGCATTTCATTATGGGGACATATTACTATTGATGGGAATATGGGTATAACAAGAAAAAAACATTATGCTTCTTTGTGTTATTTAAGTTTGTTTAATAAATTAGCAGCAATTATTTTCTTAATTTGAACAAATAAAGCAAAACAACAACAAAAATGTATTCATATGGTAACTGCACTGCAACATTTTTCAATGAATGAGGAAAGTTTTTCTGTTTTATTGGTCCATCGACCAATAGCTCTGTTAGCAGCATCAGGTGTTACTAAACTGAGCTCAACTGGGTGCTGTATGGCATACTGTGTTGTGATCAACATCAAGGCCCATTCATTGATTTTCCCTGCCTGAAAGCTTCTAGAGCTGCCTTATAGCAGCATACAACATATCGTAGGTTTTTCAGTGAAAACAAAGCTTTTAAGCACATTTTCATTTTTTTTCAAAAAAAAGTTTGTGCAAGGTCATTTTCTTCTACAGTTACATGTAGAAGAAAACTATCCATAAAAACTATCCCCCACAATAAAAAAAAAAAAAATACAGAACCAATTTGGATATATTAACCTTATTTGATAGTAATAAAAAATAACCATGCCTTCAGATTCAAAATACTTAAAGTTAATATTACTCAGTATATCCTCTGCAGTGATGTTCAACTGTGGTGCTGGTCTGTGACTGTGGATGGTGCATATTTAAGGACTAGATCAAGCAAGACTATCATAGCTTAGTTTACATATCCGTTCACAAAAGTTTGTTTCATTAAAAAAAAAAGATTGTTTAAACAAAAACCAAAAGTACACAATTTTTCCCTTACCTCAGGCATAGCCAATTAAAAAAAAAACTTATCTGGGTCTATGTTTTGCTGCTAACAATGTTAAAAGCTCAGAGCACAATAACACCATGGTGAGTCAGTCCTCTTCTTTCTTTGTAAAAATGTTTGCAAAAAATTTCTCAAATCACATAGCAATTTTAATTAAGGTTTCACAGAACAGACCATCTGTTTTAAGACTCCTGTGATCTGGAGCCGTCCAAGGGTCTGCTTTCATTTAATCTCTTGTATTCTATTTTTTCCTCTTGTTTAGCTGGAGTAAGCCCTTGAGTAGTTGAATAAACTAGTCATGCTGAGTAGTTGTTACTGGAGACTGCTAGGCATGAATATGACCCTGCCCACACAATTGTAAAATGAACTACAATTTAAAGTATAATTGCTGCATACTTTCCAACAATATAATCATCTTCTTCTTTTTCTTTCGGCTGCTCCCGTTTAGGGGTCGCCAAAGCAGATGAACCATTTCCATTTCTTCCGGTCCTCTGCATCTTCCACCTTCAAACCAACCACCTGCATGTTCTCTCTCACTATGTCCATAAACCTCCTCTTTGGTCTTCCTCTTTCCTCTTTCCTGGAAGCTCCATCTTCAGCATCCTCCTTTCAATATAATCCTCATCTCTCCTCTGGACATGTCCAAACCAACACAACCTCTAACTTTGTCTCCAAAATGTCTAACCTCACCTGACCCTCTAATATACTCATGTCTAACCCTGTCCACCATCGTCACACCCAACAAAAATCTCAGCATCTTTAACTCTGTCAATCTAAATCTTTAACTCTGACATTCTTCATCTCTCTGACTGTTCTTCTTCTTTGCCTCCCACTTCTTTTGTATAAACTCCAGGACTTCTTGGTTCCACCACCAGGTTTCCTTATCCTGCTTCTTCCTTCCAGATGTCACACCAAGTACCTTTCTAGCTGTCTGTCTTACCACTTCTGCAGCAGTTTCCCAACAATCTGATAGTCCTTCAACACCTCCCAGTGCCTGTGTTATCTCCTGCCTGTATTCCACCTTCATCAGCTTCCACCACTTGATCATCGACTCTGTCCTCACTTTCCTCCTTTTCTTGACCTCCAAGGTCATCCTACAGGCCAGCATCCTATGCATCCAGCTTCCTCTACCCTTATACATCACCCTGTGCTCCTCCCTCTTCTTAAAATAAGTATTAACTACAGCCATTTCCATCCTTTTCCCTAAATTGACAACCATCTGACCTTCAGCATTCCTCTCCTTGTAACCATGAGGAGAAATCACCTCCTCATCGCCTCTGTTCCCTTCACCAACCTGTCCATTAAAGTCTGCACCAATCACCACTCTCTCTCCCCTGCCTACACTCGCTATCACTTCATCTAACTCCAGAATTATTCTTTCTCCTTCATCTCACAACCAACTTGTGGAGCATACGCACTAACAACATTCATTATCACGCATTCATTTTTCATTTTTCATCTGACACCCTCTTCACCTCCATAACACTCTTCACATACTCTTCCTTTAGGATAACACCTACCCCATTTCTCCTTCCATCCACACCATGGTAGAACAGTTTAAACCCTCCTCCAATACACCCTGCCTTACTAACCTACCATCTAGTCTCTTGCACACACAAGCTGTCAACCTTCCTTCTCTCCATCATATCAGCTAATTCTCTGCCTTTACCAGTCATGCTTCCAGCATTCAAAGTTCCTAATCTCACTTCCATTCTCCTTCCCTTCTTTATCTCCTCCTCCCTCCGGACATGCTTACCTCCTCTTCTTCTTCTCCTTTGGCCAATGGTTAACCCAGGCCTTGACCAATTCGGTATGGTGTTCTGTTTTGTTGTCCGCATATTGATTTGGCAAAGGTATTATACTGGATGCCCTTCCTGACATAACCCTTCCCATTTATCCGGGCTTGGGACTGGAAATACATTGGCTTGTGCATCCTTAGTGGCTGGGTTTCAAACAATATGATCATCAAATTACTTAGAAATCCAGTTTGGCCAGCTCCTGTAAATGAAATCTTACTTTGTCATGCAGGTTATTCTGATCATTAAGCTGGTCATGGAGATTGATTGGCTTACTAATGCTCTTGCTGGTGAACCAAACTGGGTCATCTTACTGATCAATCATCCATCACGATCAGATTGATAAACAAGCGGGGAATGCTGATTATGATGGTTATCAATCTGGTCATTCTTGCAAAACATGAATGTGACTTGAATCTAATGAAGCTTATGCACAGTTTACTGATTTATTCTAAAGCGGCAGTTCAATTGTGTGACCATGTCAAAATGTTCAACCTAGGCTGCTGTTTTTGACAGCTTAGATAATAGTTCATAATGTAGTCTGTAAGTGTAGCAAAGACTTCAGCTGCTTTAACAAAAGATCAAGTGATGCAATAACAGTGATTGCTCTTAGCAAAGGTTTTGAAGCAACCAGTATCAGTTGAAAGACAAAAAAGGAGTCAATATTTTTTGAGCACCATGGGTTGCTGAATCGCCTTCTAGAATTCATCTACAGGTACTATTAAGAACATTTTGTAGTTTTAAAATTAAATAATTAAGTCCATCTCTGCATAATTTAGCTTTTTAACCTACTTTACTCTTTTCACCACTGCTTAGGACCCTGAGCAAGTGTTATTTGGGGGGCAGTTCATTCTCAGCATTGCAAAGGCAACAGATTGTGAGTGTGTTTTGTGTTAATTTAGGTTTGGAGTTCAAAAACCTGGACGTTGATAGGTTAACCAATGTTACACTGTTTACATGAATAATTATCTAGTTCTTCACAGGCCACTGTTTGGTTGGATATTGATTGATTCTCTGCAAAGCATTAAGTCTAGCAGCTTTGCAGTGTGATCCACAACACCCCACACAAACACTCTCCCCGCTTCAGTAATCAGTGATGTGCTTAAAATGGTTCACCACCAAAATACCTGATCAGTCATGAACATGTGAAAGTGCTGACTTTTAATAAATAGGTTACATACAAACTGCATTATGCAAAGAAACAAATGGACTTCAGTAAGACAGTGAAGAGAGAAAAAGAGACAGTGAGTGTTTGTATTTTTTTGTCCACATTTAATAAGAAAGAGTAGCTGAGCTGAGGGAAAGTTTCTTTTTTATTAAAAGTTGTGTAATTTGTTTCCTGCCATACAGTAGACTTTGCAAAGCACAAAAAAGATTCCCTGAAGTGAAGCCAAGGTCAAGAGGGGCGGTTTTAAAAAGTACTAAAACCTTTGGCCAAGCACAAAGCAACCTTTGAGAAGAGCTGGTCTTAACACATGTAAGATTTCAGCACCACAATGTCTGCCAGAAAGAGCATTTGTAGAGCTTAACAGCACAGCTCACACACAAATCACAGGGCAACGTCTATATTGCAGTGTTACCATATACACTTCTAAATAACTTTGGGCATTTTGCGGAAAAAAACGAAACAAAAAGCTTTCAATTATCTAATCGAACATATGTGAAAACTTGCAAAATGCAGAGTGAAAGTGACTATTCTTGTCTTTGTCAAATATGACATTGCACACAGTGAACCATAATGAAATTCAACCTTTGCATTTTACCCATACACACCATGCAGCAGGGGGCAGCTAAATAAAGCACCCAGGGAGCAGTGATGGGGATGGTACCTTGCTAAAGAGTACTTTAAAGCAACCTACACATCTGGGATTCAAACCCATGACCTTCCAATCCAGGGACCAACTCCCTGACCACTAGAAAACTGCTGCCCCAGTGTGAAGTAGATTTCTAGCTCCTTCATTCCATTAATTAAATCTTTCTTCAGCGACCAATTTGCATTGCATGAATTTGGTTTAAAAACACAGAATGGTCTTTAAAAGTGCTTTTAAACAGAAACAGATAATCCCACTCCTTGATTGAAAAAAGTGAAAGTGTCAAACCCTGGTCATTGCAAGGTCACGGCACAGTACACATGAACCACAACGAAATTGGACCTCTGCATTTTACCCATGCAGCAGGGGGCAGCTATTGAAAGTGCCCGGGGAGCAGTGATGGGGATGGTACCTTGCTCAAGGATACCTCAGGGCAACCTATTGGGAAGGGGTTTGAACCCCTGATCCTCAGATCATGTGCCTGACGCCCTAACCGCTAGGCCACCGCTGCTCTGATTGTCTTACTGCTTCAGGATTTTATTGCTCTTTAAACACAGTCAGATAATTTTTTGAGACATAACCTGCATGAATGAGGGATACACAGGTACAGCGGTCTGCTTGGATGCCTAGTTATAATGCTGTTCTAATTTTATTGTACTGCAAAAGGTCTCCGTCTTTATGTTACTGATTTACAGTATGTCACTAGTAGTTCACATTCATTTGTTTTTTATTCAAACAATTTCAGTTAATACTCTTGGTTGCCTCATTCTTGCTGTTGAAATGTAAGCAAAGGTTTGTGTTCAGAAGTAAAACTGACACTTCTAAAGTGAAGTAATAATGCTAATTGGTTTTGCACTCTGTTATGTACAGTGTGCCAACGGCAAAGCAGTTTTAACCAATGGCATTTAAAGATTTATGGGACTGAAAAGAAACTGCTTTGTTAAAAAAACTGCTTAGTAATATCATTTGAGTCAAATCCGCAGAAGTGCTTTTCTCACAATAATTGCTCTTTTACAAATATCAGTATGCTCATTTTCAATGAATGCAATAGTGAGTATAAAATGTGAAGCAGAGGATGAAAATTTAACTACTGTGATGAAAGCTTAGCAGCTTGGCCCGCATCTATGCATGTGTACGCTAATGATTTATCAGTTTAATCTTATCACTATTGAAGGGTTAGGATAACTCTGAAAATCAATAGGTTCTTTGGTTCAGTGCCATAGAAGAACGAGTCCTGTAAATGTTTAAAATGTGGAAGTGTGAAGAACCTTTACGGATATGAGAATATGAGAGTTCTTTGGATCTTTGCCACAAAGGCACGTATTCTGGAACCATAAGCAATGTTAAAATGGACATTTGCTTTGTAACGAAAAACCTTTTTTAGGAACCTCGATATAAACACAGATATTCCTGAATGAGTCTTGGCGTGGACATCACACATCTTCTCTCCTCTATACTCTTATATTATATTATATTACATTCTTTTCTTTTTGGAATGGTTAATCTATGGCAGTGTTCTATGCAGTGTTAATCATTTAACACACCTTTATTTAAAAGTACAATTCTAGACCAATTAAAGGAATTTTCCACTACCATGTGCCCCAGCCAATGATTTAGGAACCCTTTATTTTTCAGAACACATTGTGCTAATACAATAAACCGAAAGCGTCTGCTTGAATCATGTCTATTTCCTTCTAGTGTCCTTGACACAAAGTCTTTTAAAAGAGCATCTGGGCCTTGTGGGAGACATAATCACGCGCCTCCATCATCATTTCTTAAACCACTCTTGCATTGTGGAAAGGTGGCGACAGACTTATCATCCACAGCTATGCGGATACTGAAGGTCTGTGGACCCAACTTTGATCCCAATACAAAACCTTTTGAAATACACCAAGCCCAAGGGGAAATGATAGTCCAAACAGGGACCTAATCACTGTCTACTCGAGGGAGGATATAAAATGGGAAGGAAAATCCAATTTTACCCTATTTCTTCACTGAGGTTACTGCTACCCAAATAAATCATTTGTCAATGCCTGAAAGGAAGAAGAAACCTCAAAGCTCATTTGAAATGTAATTATATCTGTTCTTTCACAAACACACCATCCACCTGACCTGCGTGTGAAGCCTAGAAGAAGGTGTTCGGTGTAACTATGCTATATATGTTCTTTGTTATTGACTTTTAATGGCCCTGAAAGTATGCACACACTTAAATATAGCATTTCTGGTCTGTGCATGAAGGGAAGTACTAGAGAAAATTTGATGCTGGCACCAGCACATTTTAATGTGAACACTAGTTATACTGACGTGAATTTTTTACAACGACCCAAGGGTATATTAAATAATATAAGCATACATGTCACAAGGCAGCAATAGTATGCATGGCAGCAATAATATTGTTGTCTGTGTGTACCATCCACAAGCAATAAATGTCATTTTGAAGGAAGGTGCAGATTATTAACTTACAGAAAGGTATCCCTGGCATTTTAAGGGGCTCCTATCCAATAATTTTCTTGCAGTTTATTCCTTTTTCTTCTGAGGTGCACATAAAGCATGGTTTTATTCACCAACAACTTTTGGAAAACACTTGACATTACCATTTTTAAGCATCTCTTCATCTCTTAAGAAAACGAATTACTGGCTATTACTGTGTGTACAAGATTGATATATGTAAATTATTCATGTTCTGATGGGCTGTCCTATATTGTCAAAAATTCTGGTTTTGGGGGCCCTTGTTTATTCATTGCCAGGTTTAGTGATTGTGTTTGATACTGTGGTAGAATATAATCTAAATATTTATTTCCATGATTATGTACAGTTATTTAATTGGCTTTCAATGATTGGGTCCTTTAAACATGATATGCAGTATGCTTGATGGACAATGAGCATATCTACTAATTTATACATCTTACACAGCAATTTAATACATACACATTTTATAACTACCCTTAAATACTAAGGGTAAGCAGTAAGTAAGCAGTCCCCTCACCAGGCACAAGGCTGATGTGGCTCCTCCCACCTACACACCTAAACCACAATCAGAAAATGATTGCTGACCATGAAATATTAACTGAGAAATCAATTTTAGTCATTTGTCTGTCTGTCATCCATTCACTTTTCTTTTCAGTGGGCAGCGATAGCATTTCCTGGATGCAGAACCAGCAGTTAAATGAATAAGAAGCTTCCTTAAGAGACCACAGTATAAAATCCTGATACTATTCAAATGAGATAAAGATACAGCAGGCATCTTTACTACAACCTGTAGTGCTCACTTCCCTCATTTCCTCACATTGTTGGCTTGAGTTTTGCTTCAGTGGTGTAGCAGGCTGGGAAGAGAGAGGAATGTTAATAAGTGCTAATTTGAATATTAGGACCATATGGAGCTCTTAGACAGGGAGCTTTGTTATATTTATCTATGTATTATATGTTGGTTTATAATATATCTTGGCAGTTTCTGTTAGTAACATTTAGGCATTTTTACAAATTTTACACTGTGTTCTCTAAGACTATATTAAATATTTATTAACTTAAAAAAATTTTTTTTCATCCTATTCAGATGAAATGCTTATCATTTTTAAAAACATAACTGCAATTATCAGGCTTGCCGGAATATCACAGCGAGCTGCTAAATGAAACACATAAATCTCAGAGTACAGGAACACTACATGTTATAGATCGTCTTTCTTTTTGCTCTACGGTGTTTGCACACACACACTCAGGCACATGCACACAAGATTGATTGTCATAATGAACTTTTGAATTTCGAAATTTCACAGTATGAATAAAATGTGCCAACTTCATTAATAAACCAAAGACAGACTTCTTTTGATGTCATCGTTACAGAGCTTTTATCACAGGAACCGAAAGAGGAACCAAAGTAAATTGCCATCATATTTCTTTTTCACTGCATTCAGTTTTATATGAGATGATTTTCAAAAGGACAGTGAGATGACTGATTTTCAATTTGGAGAGTTACTGGTGTGTTAGATTGCAATTATCTTGAACAAAGCCTTGATTGGTTTGTGAAGTTGATATTGGCAAACATAAAAAATCATGAGGTAATATATGATAATGAAAACTAGGCCCATAATATGTAGATCACAACTATCAACAGATGCCCAGTTATAACACCTGCCTGCCAACCAAATAGCAAGAGAGCCACTAAAAAGAGCCTGTGAGCTGTGCATAGAGTGAAAAATTACACTTTCTTGTGAAAACTGCAAAATTTATTTAATGTGTAACTGCAAATTGTCTGAAACAACAGCTGAAGCCGATGAGATGCCAGCTGAAAACGGAGATGACGGCTAATCGGTCACTTGCTGAGTGGTGCTCTTGTGCTGTTAATTGAGTGGATTTTAAAATTGTCCTTTGCTAGACACACTGCGAGAACATCTCTTTGTTCTCAACTTGACAAACTGGTGATTCTGACTAGTATTTCACAAGGTGCAGTCACAAGCAAACACAAGCATTTATTTAAGAGAGATACATTAAACACCCTTAAGAAATTGAAAACCATCTCTCTTTATTTCTGAACAACACCCATGAGAAATTGAAAATCAAGCAGCTTTGCCGTGACTATACAGTCGTGCCTTGCTTAGGATTGGCTTTGTTACATAATTAACAGGATTAGAATTAACCATGCAAGGATTTTACTCAGATAATGTCACCTCAAATGAGGACTTAATGTCTTAATCACAATCCTGCCCAAAACACTGAAACATTATGTACTGCTACTGCCTTCCCTAATCAATGCAAATGAGGCAACATTAAGAACAGGGATGCTGCTTGTTTCAGAAAACAGAAAGCCTTTCTGTAATGGGAATAACCTGGAAAAATAAAATACTCACTCTTCTTGATATTATAATGTGACATGATATATAATCATATGGCATAATATATATCGATATAATATATACTTCTAGCTGAAGAGTAGCAGAGCAGGACCAGTTTTGGTAAAGTCTGGAACTATGTGATTTCTAGATGGCATATGATATTGGATTCTACGATTACGATTCAATACCATTTATTATCTACGTATCATAAATAAGCTCAGGAGGCTGCAGGAGCAGCACATAGCATGTTTATTTTCAATGCACATTGTGCAAAAAAGCAGGTTGCTTGTGGATGCAGGGCAGACACATAGAATACAGTCCTAAACCTTGCAGAAAAATTAGCATCTCTGCTTCACCTGACATGCGTGTCTTTGGACTATGAGAGGAACCTGGAGCACCACTATGAGAGAAACCTGGAGCACCTGGAGTAAACATGCAAATACATAGAAAGTAGCCGGGCAGTCCCATCTGGAAATCGAATCCTAGCAGCTCACATTGAGGTGACAGTGCTAATACTTGCATCTCCAGTGGCACACTGGGTAGTCCTGTCGCCTCCAGCATGAAGGGCCAGGGTTTGATTCCCAGGTCTGGATCTTTTCTGTGTAGAGTTTTCATGTTTGCCCCTGTGTCTGTGTGGGAAACCTCCGGAAGCTCTAGTTTCCTAAATGTTTGTGTCACCATATCATTACTTCCCTCGCAGAAAACTTTGACATGATTAGCATTTGCAAATGAACTGATGTGAGTATTCATACATATAATTAGTATTTGTCAGCCAGTCTGAAAACCAAGAGTCAAGAATAAAACTGTTATTATTATTAAAATATTATTATTTATAATAGCTTAAGATGATATAATTGTGATAATAATGGCATTTATATGAGGCATTGCCTGCCTGTCTTAAAGTGTGCATAAATAAAAGAACATTATTACAATTTCATGGCTTTATTTCTGAATGTGATATCTAAAAAATTATAACGTAATGTCTGTTTAAGGGCTTTTTCCCCCCAAATATCTAATGTCATAAAACAAACCAAAGGGCAACATTTTGCTTAATTGTTTTGGCTGAATTCACAATTTAACCTTTTTTTTTCTAGTGGTGATGGCACAAATAAGCGTATTAAAATATTTTAAAGGCTCAGTTAATGTAGCATGGGGGAAATCCTACCTTTCCTTTCCCACTTTTTTAAATAAGAGGTTCCTAATTTTAGTCTGTGACTGTGGTCTAGTTGAAAAACAGGAAACTCAGAAGAGACTGGCTACAGTATTGATGATACAGTTTTAATGTTTTAGTACATCACTTCAAACATTCATCTTTTTTAGGTTTTTAATATTGCATTAAAATCTTTCCATACTGATTTAAAAAAATGCAGAGCTTAAGCTAAAATGCAGATTGTATGTCCCAGTGCGTTCCTGTTTGTTATGTTTATTTGTCCTGCGTCCTTAAGAACAGATCATACATTTGTATCAAAGATCAAACACCTACTTGCTTTATGATTAAAAATTATCTTAAAGCAAATGCAAGGCTTTTTAAACACTGACTATGAGCACAGAGAATGATAACTATGAACATATAACTTCTGCAGTGTACATTATACCTTCAAGTAGCTTCAAGATACAATGTTTTTGTTTTTTTTTTCCAAATGTAAATTATCTATGACCCAAATATGTCATCAGTCTTAGTTGGAAGTGGATACTGGTTGAAATGTTTGTGTCTAAAAGATGAGGAATGCCTCCTCGGGGCATTGAGTAGATGTAAAAATAATTGTTAAATATGAGTCACATATAAAGGGCTTTATAGAGATTGCCCTCATTCGTTTAAAATTCATGGCCAATATATTCTCAGGGCTGAAAGATGAAGAGATGATTTACTTCACTGTAAGGAGTCTCTAGATGGCATTAAAAACAAGTAAACAAACACAAAATGTAATATGAAATAAAATAACAAAGGCAGAATGGTATGACACTTCTAGCTCAGCTTGCAGGGGGTTCATTTTTTAGTGCACTCTTGAGAATATGCCACTTTCATATAAGAGTAGCAGGAACCGGGGAGACAGTCCTTTGGAGACACAATCCTTTATCCTTTTGAGATAAATTTTTAACACCATATATGAGCATCCTATGGAGGGAGCAGATATGAAGAACAGTAACCTTACCTAGGACAATAGTTTGGTTCCTGACTATTCTCTTTCCTTCAGCATCCGCATTGTCCACAGCAGCTGGCTCTGCCTGCTGCCCCAACTTCCATAACAATACCATAAAAAAACTGCCTGCATAATATTGTTTAGGTCCTCACTCTGCACTGCTAAAGCTATGGCCATAAAGGCATGGACTTTATAAGACCTTCCATGGAGAGTCCTGAAACGCCATGCAGAGTACATTATTCTATTGAGAAAGTGAAGTGAAAGTGACTACGTCTAATTGTAAATGAACAGCACAACACATAGCGAACCAAAATCTTTCTCTGCATTTTACCCTTCACACAGCAAAGCAGGAGACAGCCATCCATCTGGAGCCTAGGGCACAGTGTTGAAGATGGTACCGTGCTCAAAGGTACCTCAGGGTAACTTTAATAGGACTAGTACCCACAACCTTTCCACAACAGGGTCTGGTCCATAGCCACTAGCCAACTGCTGCCCTAACCAAAAGGCCACTGCCATTAAGGAACATTAAGGAATAACCTTGTTATGAAGAGGCTCCTTGGTCTGCAATAATGTTTGGGTAGGTGTTATATTTCAAAGTAACTTTCACAAGGAGCTAACGTTTCAAAGCAGAACATAGCTCAGAGCATCACGCTGTCTCTGGCAGTTTGCCCTCTTCCAAAAGTAAATCAGCAATGGTCTTTTTTTTTCCTGCACCATGTTTAGTAGATTGCAAACTGGGAACCTCATAAGACTAGTTGCTTTGGAGTTGCTGAATACATTTAAAAGAATGAATGTTGTGGATGATGAATGGTGATTTTCTTCATCGTGAACTACTTTGCTTGCTTCTATTATATTTGTCTTAGGAGAGAAGTATACTAGACAACAAAGGCATTATGAAGCCTAAGCCATACCAATCATATAGATGTATCTTCAGTTTATGCGCACAAGAACTTTTTGGACTTTTGTTAGGGATCACCTTCAGGACTTTGATATGTCCAGGAGAGAGTTCCAGTTGTAGACATTTAAGATCCAGTGTTAAAACAGACCTTTATGTTTTAAAGCACACCCCATGGAAAACTCATATTCCATTGCCTTGGAGCAGCGCTCGGGGGGGACTTCTCTAGCATGTTCAGAGGTTTGATCTTTTTTGTTCTATTTGTCTGTGTGGTCCTCTATGGTGACTGTTTTGTCTTTTGCAGCCCATAGTATAATTTTATGTCAAGTTTTCAAGACTGTTTCAAAACTTTATCTACTCTGAGTTTTTGTTCTGGTCTCACAGATGGGCACAATGAACTGAAGTGACAACAAGCAGTAATCTACATCATTTTGATCTACTGATTGTTTTGTTTGTTGCCACAGCAGAAATGTGTACTTGTGAAGGAGAGTGAGCAGAATAAATTCAACTGTTACATATTTTTCCCTCCCATATTTTGAGATAGTGAAATGAAAGTGATTATCATTGCAAGCACATGTCATGGCAGTGAACTACAACAAAATACTTCTCTGCAATTAACCCACACACATAGTGCAGCATCAGACAGCAATATCCAGCACCCAGGGAACAGTGATGGGGGTGGTACCTTGCTCAAGGGTACCTAAGGGCGACCTACTGGTCCACAGACTCAAACCCACAAGGGCAGACGTGCAAATCACCAGCCAAAGAGATGTTGAAATGGAAATAAAATGCCTTTATTTTATATTGATTCATTTTTAATATAAAAAGTACTTACATTTAATACATTTCTCCAAAATACGAGCAGCCGAACAACATATAAATCAAATACAAAATTATAAAATCTTTTGTACTGTATCTTATTAACGTCCCTCTCTTAAAGTAACAGACAAAAGGAGTCATTCGTAACACTAAACTCTCCACATACCAGTACAGTTAGATTTGACCCATTTTCACATCCCAGCCACCAGTAACCCTAATTCTAGCACTGTGCAGTAGTTTGGAGTGAGTTTTAGTTTGCTTTTTGATTAGCGAGACTTTTAACAAGATGAATTACTGGAAGCGTCCTTCAAGTATCAGACACAACTCTTGACAGGTTACAAAGTTCACTTGATGGACTGCAGTTTGGTACCAATGGGCAGAAATCACTTTGTAAAAAGATCAATGTCAAAGACCGGTATGGATGTATTCTTGCGAACGATCCATTAAACATTGGGCTCCTCCAATATGCCTTGTGGTTTAGCGGGATGAACAGACTGTATTTTATATTTGCAGCATAAATTTCATTGATACAAAGCAAAACGCTGGATGAAATGAAAATGGCAGAGCGTTTTGTTATTATAAGCACACAATATATAACAAAGGACAAAAAGAGATGAATTAAGTCTAAACGCAGTGGATATTAGTAGCCCTCTGTAGAGACAAAAATACATAAAGAAATAACATTTAGGAAATGAAAAAAAAACCCAAAAACACTCCTATATCCAGATTATGGTTTAAGCATCATTTAAAGTATAAATGAGTAAAATATGAAAAAAATATGCTGGGATCATAAATGGCATGACAGGAAAACAATGTTTGTGCCACACGGTCGCTGAGTCAACACTATAAAGCAAAATACATAAACTGAAAAGGAAATAATCTTTTGCTACTGTAATCTTGTTGTGGATTGGTAATTTGCAAATCAGCAGCTTTATATATAGTGCAGTATGTGTGTTCTGTATATCCTGAATGTAAGAACATTAACCAAAAAAACAAACAACAAACCAAGGCTAACAAAAAAAAGACAGGACAAGTATGAAGTCCTAGCACAGACATGGAGAGGTAACGCTGATGTCAAACATAGAAGCAACCCTAGCTGAGTTAGCAGAACCTGATAGGAAATAGAAAATTCTTTTTCTCCATGTGTTTTATACATTTTGTACATTTTGACGTAAAAAATGAGTAGAAAGTGTAAAGTCAGGCTATGCGGCGGTTTCTCGAATCGTCCCCTCAAGTTTCTTTGGGAGTAGCTCTCTCCTTTCATCAATGCTGATGACAGGTTTCCGACAGTTCTGACCATCAATGTATATCTTGGCATACATTGGATTGGAGTAGTTCATAGGCTGCAGGGAGAGATGTTGAGAAACATTTCAATACAATTTAAAATGTGTGTCTAATTCAAATTAATAACACAAAAGGGAATTGTTGCTTCCATTTCATTACTCACAGTTTAAAGTGGGGAGAAAAAAACAAAACAAAACAAAAAACAGGCAAGCAGGAGAAACATGCACAAACACACAAACATGTGGCAATAGAACCAGAGTCATGCATTGAAAGTCCCGAAGCGGGGCAGAAAAAGTCCAGAAAAAAGGTAAAGTCCCGAAGTGGGACAGAAGCCTTCACCTGTCCAGGTATAACTTCTTTAGGGACAGAGTGTATGTTCAGAGTTCGAGGGTCACTGGACTTTACACACCACCCCTGTAACACACACACTCTGCCTTGTAAAGTTCCCAAACATGCAGGTTATATTGTAACCATTAATCAAACTTTTCATTCCATACAGCAAAGAAAACTACCAGTGGATAGAAAAGTATTTTGAATAAAAGTCAGAGTACAAGCAGCAAAAGAGTATACAGCAATGAGGAGACAAGGTTTGTTACTGCAGTCTTAGCAGCAGTAATAAAAGAAGTTTCCAACACACATCCTAGAATTGGTCAAAGTGATGCTGACAAACTTATTATCGTATTTGAAAACGTATTTGAAGGCAATCTATACAGAGACTTCAAAGCATGCAGTGAATAACATTTTAGAGCAATACTTGATTATTTACTGTCAATAATCGCAAGGTCACATTTTTCCTGAAACTATTTAAACTGAATGGGGCCAAGAGCCTTTACACTGAAATGATGGACATTTGCTTCATTTATTCCATTATTATGAAGTCATTGAACTTACAAGGCCTGGCCTAGTAAAGAGCGTCACATATTGGATGTTCATGACCTCAAACTATGCATTAAGTGTGCGCTCTGGGAAAAAACATTTGAACTTGAGTTAAAGCATTTACTAGATGAAAAAGGAGAGGTTCACTCTCTGAGTAGAAAACTTATGACAAAATGATTCATTTTTTATGTTTTCAGATATCAAAACTAACATTGCAGGCAGTTCATGTATGTGATTACAGGTATCTAACAGATTTCTTTTTTCCCACTTCAAGTCAAGTAAAATGTCAAATATTGATTACCTAAGAATTAAAAAGTTTCACTACAAAGTACGACATATGCATTTGTACCATTTTTGAATATAAAGAGCATAAATTACTGTATAGCACATCTAGCCCAAGACATATTTTATATATCTCTAAGGAACGGATTATTAAACATAAAATGGATTTAACAGGTTTTCATTAAGATTTTAAAAAGGCAGTTGACATCAACAATGTTAATACTGTACAAACACTAATACTGCTGTGTCTAAATGCTGCATTTTTGAGGCCACTTCTACTGAGTAATGTAGGGTGATCATCAAACACTGTTAAATACATAAACCTGCACTTTCATTTTTTTAACCGTCTAGCAACATGACACCTTTAACTGCTCCACAAACCTTATGAGGATCAAGTGTGAAATTTGGTTTGAGAAGGCTTCCAGCATCTGCATGGTTGTCATGGTCCACCTCATACATGTTATAAGATGGGTTGCCTATTTCCACATTAATGCCTCCATTGGTCATGGGTTGCCGCTGAACACGCTTGCCCCTACAACAGGGCAAAGAGGCATTTTCAAGATTTTCCAAATAGGACGAGGTTTTCTTATTTTCTTCTGGAAATTAGCATTCAAAATATTGTATGAATTTACATAGTAAAGTATGTTTTTTACTGGCCAACTACAAAATCACCTTCTGAAGGAATTTTCAACATTCATGCTGCAATTGCAGCATTTAGTTGGTTTAATTCCTTACAGACTGAAAGCTAGTGCAATATTAAACATTTCAATTTATACATGAAATAATATGCAATCATGTAGTTGTCTTCATTATTTTAAATGGTCTCTGTAAAGGAAAAAAAATCGTTAATTTGCAAATGAAACTAAAATTTGTGTTAATGGTTACATCAGGGATGTTGGTGGTCTAGTGGTAGGATGCTTGCCTATGGATCAAGAGGTTGCAGGTTTGAATCCTACCTCTAGCACTACCATCACTGGGTTCCTGAGTGAAACCCTTAACCCTGAATTGCTCCAGGGGGACTGTCCCTGTAATTAGGACCTTGAAGTTGCTCTGGATAAGAGCATCTGCTATATTGTCCCAAATGTACATCAGTACACTATAATATGCAACTAGTATGTTTTAAATGATTTGTTTAATGGTTCAGAATAGTATGATTGCACCCATAATGCAGTCATAAGTGCTACGGTGTGGTCAACCTCTCAGTCATCCTGTAATACCTTTGTCGTCTTCTGCAGACAAGGACCCCAGCCACCACTGTTGTTATCAAAATAACCAGCAGGACAAGTGGCACAATGATGGCTATGCTCCCTGTGGTGAAGAAGAATGAAAAAGGCAGAATAAAACCTCACTCATCTCAACCCAAGTAGGGGTGTTCATTCATGTTCACCAGAGAGCAAAAGATTAGTTCTGTAAGCTGCATATAAAAAACAGCGATTCTGAACTTGATTCCAGTAAAACATTAAGTTTGTAAGAAAATACCAAAGGTCATTAGTCATTACTGTGAAATAAATGTTGGCAGTTTAAAAGAAGCCTTCATTATTCATCAATTTTATATTTGGCACATCTTTACATAAAAGGTGACAGAAAGGCTCCTTTGAGTGAAGACACAGAACAAGCTTTCCAGTTCTAAATGAAGAATCATTTCTATGGTTCATTTTGAATGTAATAAAGCCCCCAACCCTGATCCTAGAGGTCCAATGTCCAGCACAGTCTTGTAATTCACTTCTTCAAACACTCTCACTAGACCTGTCTGTTATAAGTGTGAGTTGAAGCAGGTGTCTCTGAGCAGGAAAATCCCCAAACTGTTCTGGACACCAGCCAATGTAAAGGTTCTTTACCAATCTAAGCCTTCTTCCAAGAAGACTGAAAATATTTAGAGGTCCTTTCAACTTTTTAAAAGGCTCTTTACTCTTCTCATGCACAAATCTAGCACTTTAAAGAATCTTTGAATGCCTTGTTGCCTTTTTTTCATTTTTGGAGATTACTGCCTGCCTCATTTCTGTTTTGTGGTTACATTATAGAACAACAATTACACTGAGCAGAAACAATGAGCATTAGCAATGGTTATAGCAAAGATTGTGCAAAAACCAATCTTCACACCATGATAGGTAAAGCCTTTATAACAAGAGGCATAAAACTGCATTAACTTTCATGATCACTTAACAAGTGTCAGTTTAAGTAAATATAATCCCAGAAATTTACAACAAATGGGGCTTTCTAAAAGAAAAAAAGTGTAGTTTATCTCTGCAAGCACTAATTTAATATCAATATTCAAAAGCTGGACAAGCGCTGGACTGGTTGCCAGTCCATTTTAAGGCTAATATCAATAGGATTGAATGTATTACAAACAGTAATAAGACATTAAATGTCTCTTTTTACTTCTTTTGTTCAAAACAATTTGTTATGCTCCAAGACTAATTAGAAATCAGGGCACATTTAGCAGCTGTAGACAAGTGTAGTATTTCCAGCTTGTTCAGAAGGCAACCAATAAGTATGCTCAGTTCATTCATTTTATTGGCCAACTATTGAGATTTTTGCAAATGATGGCAAGTCAGAAACTAGTGGGTAGGTGTTTCACCAACTGATTGAACTGATTCACCAACTGTGTTGAAATCACAGCTTGTTTCATGTGATGGCCATGAAGTAGTTTCTGGAGCCGTCTGTTGGTCCTTTCAAGTGCTCAGATCTGTATTTATTTCCATGCAATACTGATATTGTTTAGTGCTTTAAATCATAGTTCACATATAAATTAACAGCACGTGTTCATGTATACACTGCAGTTAAATCTACCTGCTTAAGAAGGAGGAAAGGATCTGAGGTTTTACAGTTTTTTGTGCACCCTGGGTATTTTTGGTAAATCTTTTACATTATAAATCATATTTGCTCATGCTCTGATGCCCTTGCTATGTGCTTCCTGAAAGTGAGCATATGAGAAGCAGTGAGGCCCATATTTTAATCAGAGGCGTGCGTGTGCAGTAATGAAGGCAGACTGGGGGCTTCTCGCTCACCTCCAGCTGTGTTGTCTGAACGGCTGCTCTTCGGGGCGGGCCTTTCGCACTGCGTTCCTGACCAATTGGCTGAGCACCTGATTAAAAACATCCACAGAGGGGAGATCAGGTAATGGTTATGAATTCTAATCTGTTCAGTTGGCATCTGATGTAGCAAACACACTATGCAGTCCAGACACAGTCTCTACATGCATAGGACATAAATCCACATTGTGAAGAGTAAATCAACACGCTGATATCACGCTGAGCAGCCAAACAGAGCAAAAGAATGAGTCACGTACAATGGGTGGTATGTATGTGACTAACCAGATGATTGATGGCTGAAGTTTGTATATCTGAGGATGACAACAGCATGTGTTCCCACAAAAAGAAAACTGTTATATCATATTCCACAGAGTGCTCAGCAGGAGTGAGAAACATTGAAAATCAAATAAATGAATAAATAAATAAATAAATAAATAAATATCTCCACATTTTCACAATATATTTTGTCTATCAATATACTTAGATTTTCTGAAGTTTAATACATTAAAAAAAGCTGGGCTGCAACAAATATTCTATAATAATAAATAATGCCAACAATTAAAACACTCCAAAATGATAAATTCATTTTTTTTTATAAATTACATTTGCTACTTTTTTACCATGCACTTAAGTGGGGAAACAAATTTTTTACTCTATTTTGTCACCAGCAGCACATGTCTGCCAGCTCAGCACTCTTCCAGATTAGCCTGCTCTTAGTTATATTCATTACTAAGAATACCTGAGAGTAGTGGCTCACTGCTATCTGGAGCAGAATGTTTAGCCCACATAGCTTTTAGCATGAGCTCTGCTCTAAACCACTGCTCAATACCCAAAGAGTATAGCAACCTGAGCAGCGTTGTCGGAAAAGTAGGATCCCCCATTTTCTTGCATCTTATTTTGAAAAATGACAATTACAATCTAAAAACTGTTGTCATTGAATGTTTAAATAATGGACAGTTGGATCCATTGCATAAAACAGATCTGTCACACCCGTAATTCTAAAAAGAACTTTTAAGTGTGAATAGCTAGTTTATTTAAACAGATCAAAGCATTATAAAATGCAGTTAAAAGCAAAATGCGACATTTTTTAAATTAAATAACAAGGAAATACAGTATATGCTACATTAGTCAAATTTTAAACAGCTACACTTTGGGAAGCACCACAAAACAATTTTCATGAAACATGTAGTTAATTCATGTTCCCATACCCAAATATGCTCCAAAAAAAAAAACTCTTAATTTACTATAGTAACAATATTTAAACATCATATCAGTATGATATGTACAATACAATATAATATATACAAGCCAAGGATCTAAGCCAAGACCAGTACACATATTTGTTACAATGTCAAATCAACATGCAACATGTGAGAATGAACACTGAAGAAAGTGTTTATTGATATAATGCAGTACCTTTATATGGCATCATTTAAACAAGGCATACAGTCCAAATAGTAAAACCCAAAGTAGTTCAGATTACATATAGGCATATGATTATGTTGTGTGTGTGCTCCAGCATGATATGGGCATGGGGAGTGGGGAAAAGGAAGAGAACCTTCTCTGTGCACAGGCCGTATGTGTTAAAGGGCCACTGGACAATGCTGGGCGATGAAACTGAGTGGAGATGAAGCTGCTGGGGTGGATTTGGTGGGGTGGTAAAGGTACAGGTGTGGGACCTACTTGCAGCGGGGTTTGTTAAGGGAGGTTATTGTGCATATCCCTTCATTCTGACAGTAGTAATCACAGGGGTTGGCCAGCTCATCACAGCGCTGGTTCTTGAACCCAGCTGTGCAGCTGCAAGAAATTGCAGTGATGTGAGGCATATAACGAAGATGTGAGTCAGCCGGAAACATGCACAGTCCTCATTAAGCAAGGTGTGAACATTAAGTACAGTTTTCACTGTAAAATCAGAAGCCACCCACATTCCAACAGACTTAAGGAGGTGGTCAGTTACATCATGTAGCTGCAGAAATTTAAAAGGCCTGGCATTCAAAAACACCTAAATCAGATTGAATTATATCAGAGCAGTCAACAGCAAACAATGACTAATTTTGCTACGAATGTGAGTCACTTGGAATAAGTTTACTGAGACGATGTTAATGCCAGACTGCAGTTCTTCACGAGAACCGTAAAGTCTAATGAAACACTTAACTCTTCTGTATGCAGGAAAAACACAAATGCCCTGCTTTCAATATAGCACCAGCATCACTATCGAGCATGGCATTAATTAGCATACCATTGATAATAATAGCAATATGAAATGCAAAAGCACTGATGTTTTTATGCTAAAATGGAAATAAATCATGTGTTAAGTAGAAGCAGCTGCATGAAGAGGATTCAGCCTTTAAAAGATCAAATAAAGAAAATTACTTCTTAATTCAGTGACAAGAAATTAGTATTCAGACACATTAGTTCTTGCTTTTTTATATGCTTTCACTGCAGCACTTTAGATTTACACACGTCTTTTTACTTTGTCCTATGAATGTGAATAAAAAGTATGTGTTCATGGGCATAAAGAAAGACATAGAACAATAAAAACTCAATAGATTGGGAAAAAGTATTCAAACACTTTTCAAACAATGTCTGCTTGACAATAACACTGGTTTGCTTTGCATGAGGAAATGTTTGGTGCATAGTTTAAAAATGTCATTTTGATTTCAGATTGGGAATTCATTTATATTGGCTGCATTTAAAGTCGGCCATTATGACTTCTCCACATGGGAAGATAAATCAATGCATACATTTTCTGGGCTCGGAAGCCAGTGAATAAGGCACATTATGAGGATGTTTTAACCTCACAGAAAGCCAGTTGAGATCATTTGCATAGAAATTGATTTTATCTTCTCAATTGTGTCAGGGATTGCCTCAAATGTCATTTAAACTACAAAGACTATTTGGTGCAAATGACAAGACTTCTCAGTGTGAATATAAACACCCTGTTTCAGCTTGGTACCTGAATAGAACTGACTGTAATTTAATTCTTGATAACCACCGTGCCTAGCGAGATATTTTTTCTTGCTTGTATACTCTCTAATTCTTTGTCACTCACTGGTCACAAACACAAACCGATACACTGGACAGGGAAGATAACCACACAAATGTGCACAAATAACAGATCAATAGAATGATGAGATTTCTGTTATATTAAACTGTTTTATTGCCTTCTGTATAGTGTTTAACATGAGTATTTGTACATGAAAGCAATGTGTAAATTGTCAAGGCAGCACTTGTACATGTTGACGCCATAAAGTACCCAAGCTCCACCCCCCTGTACATTCTCTAACTGTGAAAGTAGACATTATTATTTGTGGAAGTGATGATATTTGCAGATTTGCGCTGTTTAAAGCCCACGGTGAAGCTGCTTTGAGTGTTTAACTGTGGTGTTTGCTGAGGTGGCTGAGCTGTAGGCTAACAATGCTACCTTTATATTGCGCTGCATTTTCTGGTTTACTTGTAATTTCTGGTCTGCTTATTTCACATGCTGCAATAGATTAGCATTTCATACTATTTTTTAAAGCAACGCACATGGTGAGAGAAGAGGCAGAATATGTGCACACTGGGCTCTGACTGGCCAGCTTCACAGGGGTGAGGAGGCTTTCAAGGCTCAGGAGTTTTTCAGATTGAGGATAAAACCAGGACAGGAAAAGATGTACAGTGTAAGAAAACTAAGGCCTTTTAAAATGTAAAGCATGGAAATCCAGACTAGATGAACTAGATGAAATCAAGAACATAAAAGCTCTTTTTCTTGTTGAAGTATTGATTGCATGTCCTCACATTCAACTGGGTATGGGCATATTTTGAATGATATAAAAAAATAAGTTGATATTGTTGAATTCATTCACATTGAATTCATTGTCTGAGCAAACATAGCAGGCCTTGTGAGCTGCTATTTATGTTCAATATTAGCAAACATTTCATTTTCACAATATATCATTATATAATCAGCTTTGACGACAGTGTGTAGGGGTGAAGAAAAAGGTCAGGTTATCCACTAACTTTGCTCCCCTCCCTCCTCACTTTCGGACTAAATGGCAAAACATGCAACAGGCTTGTCTCCAGGAATATCTGTTTCAATTAAAGGCAGTTGGGCTTGACAGTGATCCTTAAAACTCATCAAGGAATCATTGGTCCACGGACATTGATGTGTGTCTAAGAAGTGGCTTTCCTGACATGTATGCCTTAAGGCTTTGCTTTGTGTATTTCCCCAGTGTAGAAATCATGTACAAATAAATGTCAGGGAAGCCAATTGCTGGTCACATGTTAATGTCTATATATCCCTGGTAAATCCTAAGGATCACTGTCAAGTCAACTGTCAAATTTAGTCAGCTAATCACTTGTTTCACAAGTTTACCCTAATTAAAGCAACCATCTTTCAGGATATTGCCATTTATATCAGTATTTATAGAGATGCACAAAGCTTGATGAAAATGTCTTACATTTAAAAGACGTAAATGTTTATAGAACCTAAAAAAAGGTATAAAATGAACATTTTGTAACATTAAGCAATATTGTAGTGCCTACATTTTGTTACAAAGTGATGTAAAAGTGACCCCCCCTCCTTGCTGCTGATGTTGAAACAATAAAAATATGTGGATTAAAATTGTAACCACAATATAAAAGGTTTTGTAAACTTAATAAATAAAGTTATGTCATGTACCTTTAATCAATGCAGTTGATCACACATCTATAGTTTATAGAAAACACTGAAAACGTACAGATCACATCAAGTATGTATCTACAAACTTTTGGACAGGATTGTTCACAAATGACATGGAGCAAAAGTGCTTTGCTATAACCACTATTAAATGCACTTGCATTTCATCTAAACATTTTATTGAATATACAATGAATCACTCTTCTGCCATGTTTTGTATACTCTTCACTCAGCTGTATGAATGACGATTTATTTTTTTTCTTTCCCACAATTTGTAACCATGCTTGGACCATAAACTGTGCATTTAAGCTCTTGTGGCAATTTCATACAAAATGTGCATGACTCACATTTCACAAGAACAGGGAATCTTCTTTTAAGCCAGAACACTGCTAAAACAGCATAATACATCTGGCCCTCTCTGTACCTAAAAACTTGCTCCCTATGACTCTCAAGCATCAAATGCTGACCTTTCAGGTACATAATTAGCCCTAAAAAAGAGCCAGCATATTGCCCCATGCTGAACTGCCTTGGTCCCAACTCATGACTAATGCATCATGGTGGTATGTGGCGTCTGTGCAACGTTTCACAAATTAATGCAGAGGCTCTATGATGTGTGCGTCTAATTGCAGGAATTTGGACCAAGACAAAGGAAAGCTATTAAGTCATTACTCACTGGCAGAAGGGCAGGTTGGTGTCGGGGTCCAGATGACAGGTGCCCCCATTGTAGCAGTAGCCATCACACAGCTGGCAGCTGGATGCAATTCTACCGCTGGTACAGCTACAAGACAGAGAGGCAGTGCAGATGGATTGATTTAATTAAATCATATTCAACATTCAGTCCTAATATAATACATCTGGTGCATGAAGAACAATGCAATGGTGTAAACTCTCATGAATGTCACCCAAATGAATGTCTGCAGGTTCTTTTTGACTTGTAATACAACACACGTTCTATTTTACTCCATTACACAGTTTGATGTTTATAAAAAAGACAAAAGAAACCTGCATTTGTTTTGTAACATACTTGCAGGCCACATCTCCTGTTTCTCCATCAATAATACACGGAGCACCATGGCATCGTAGGCACTTATCACTGTCACATTTGATCCCTTCATATCGAGCTGGACAAACACACTCAACATGGCCAGAGCTAGACAGTGTGCAGGCCTTGGAGTTTACACAATAATGGTGACAGATGTCTGTCATGGGGAAAAGAAGAAAAACATACACAACACATTTTTAATTAGAAATATGGGGCAAATTCCCTCTATATTATCTGCTGGTTTAATTGGAATTTTAGTCAATTTTAATGAGATTCAATTATCCACATCAAACATCTCATACACAGATGAAAAAGAACCACCCCTTGGGTGCACAAAAGTGAAAATACATTAAAAGTAGCCAGATAAAATTGTTTTCCTACAAATTAGAATAACACAAAATACATAACAGAAGAAATATTTTATCTGTAGAGCTCAGAAACACCTCAAGGTTGTCTCAGTGGCATTTATTACCCTCTTTGGGCACAAACTGTTCAATTGCTTGCTGTGCAGGAAATTGCCTTTCTGCTTAGTCTTTTTTATAGTTGGCTATACCACAATTGTTGTCTGTATGAAACAAAGGAAAACAGTTGTAATTGTAGACTTGACAAAGTCTCTGGTTTTGAATGTCTGGACAACTAAAATGCCTCAGAAAATTCTTTCTTTCAAAGTATTTCTTCAGATTTCTTTTTTTTTTTTATTTCATGTGAACCATCTGGACCTGGGTGTTAAAATATTCAATGAACATTTCTTCACTGAAGTGAGTAAAATCAGAAATGGTGAGATATGTAATTGCTCAATTAGGAAAAGTGTAAAAAAGCAGTAGGCCACTGTTACTAAAGGCTGAAATAAGGCTGTTTTAAAGTGGTGTCTTAGCCACACTCACGGTAGAGGCATCGGTCACCCGTGTATTCTGCTAAGCAACGGCACACTGGCTGGTTCCCCTGGCTGACATCACATGTCCCTCCATTCAGGCAGTAATTATCACATACCCGCCGCTCACAGTTAGGGCCAGTGAAGCCCACAGCACAGCGACACGTTGGTTTCCCTAGGGCAGGAAAAGAGTGCAGGAATAGCAAATAGCCTGTTTTACTTAAGACAGAGGAGTCACCTGTGGGCCATCATCAAGTACATGACATTTAAATGGCATATCAGTACATTTGCTTTAACACCAACTATTTAAAGGAATGCATTATGATCTTATGATGGAGGAAAACACATTTTCTTTCTACATGATATTGAAATATTTAAACAGAAAAGTCATTTTGCTCCAAGTGGCAAATTCCCTCTATATTTTCAGTATTTTAAGAGTCCCTGATAACCATCTAGGAACCCTTGAACAACATATTCACTAACAGTGTAATTCCTGGTGATGTGCTTACTGTTACAGATGGATTCCCGTAGTACTAAGTAACACCTGATGTTTAAAAACACGTAATTATAAAAGCTGCATGACTGCAATCCAGCTAAAATAGGGAATACCTGACCTGTACTCACACTGTTGATGCTTCATAGCTAAAGTGTTTGACATTTAATAAAAAGTGGGGTCATGTGAATGTTGTGCCAGATCACAAATAATCCTTGTTATACAGATTTTAAAACAAGGGACACAACAGAAAATTTAAGTACTAGCCTATGAAGCAATTACTATTACAGCCCTTCTTCATACTGAATATTCATTCTTATACAGCCAGTTTTGCACTTGCAAATTCAAATATACATCAAACTTTGAATTTTAAACCAAGTAATAACATTATACAAGTCCCAAAACAGATTTAAATGTTGCCCTCTAAAAGATGTACTGCTTATTACTTTCTTCTGTGCCTCACGCTGCATGTGATTGATTGCAGATATGAAATGACACTTGACTAATTTTAATTTTCAGACACTTGGCTGATTTTATCATTAGCAACATTGTTTCCAGAGGTAGGACAAAGGCAAATTAGCCCAGAGGACACTTAAGAGATTTTTAAAGCAGGCTAGCACAGCATCTGAAGCATAATGAACCAACTAAAGGTCTCATTTCTAGAACAAAATCATGCCATATTTCAAAATAAATTACCACCTACTTATAGCATTTGGAAACTTTTCATAAAGAACTCACTTGTGTTCACACATAAAAGAGCAGTTTTATCATGATCTGAATCATTATCTGAACCATTCTTGTGTTTATTAAAGAAAAGGACAAGACCTACTGATGACCAGTCTAGAAATAATATTAACTGAAGCGAAATTTCAGTTTCAGTGCAGAAAATTCCTTACACTCTTTTTTTAGGATAGTAAGTCTTTTGATCATGTCATCATTTTATATATATACACATATATATATATTCCAACTACAAGCTGTATAAACTTAATTGGATTTTAGCAGATCGGGTGATGAGGTGTATTTGTGTAATGATGGATGGTGTGGTCTAATTAGATCAACACTTGATATCAAGGTGTGCATAATTATTAGGCAGCTTCTTTTCCTTAAAGCAAAATGAGCCCAAAAAAAGAGACACTCACATTTCCTTTGTAAAATGTTCAGGTTTCAGGGTTACAAACATTTTTGATTGACTGATAATTGTTCCATGTTAAAATTAATCCTCAAAATATGAATTTGCCTGAGGTCTTACTGAAGTTTGGACCAGATAGCCATGATCATGTAAAAAAGTCTTTTAAATAAACTGCTGCATGGGTGCTAATGTGTCTCTGATTATTGAAAAACTTAGTCAGCAAGATGCCTTAAAATACAACCTTAAGAGTAGGCTCGGAAGCTGACTTAGCAGGAACTTTCATACACCTGCTGTTCCTATTGCACTCACTGAAAAAATTCTAATTAATTTCAAGTTACATGAAACGGGCTGTTATTCAGGCAGATTAATCTAGTAAAGGATAGCACAAAATTAACTAATGATCCCTAAACATCCACCAAGTATTAAAGGAAGAAACAGATCTGCCAGTCAAACAAATTGCCCTAAGACCTATAAGCAAAATCTCAGTCCAGAAAGTGGCCACATTTGAGTTAGATGGGTCAGGCTGAAAGAGAAGTAATTTTGTGCACTGCAAAAAAACAAAACATTTTCACAGAAATGTGAAAATGATTTCCTCAGTTATCTCATTTTGCACATTCAAACTGACCATGATAATTTCACTTGAGAAGGGAACTTCTGTAATAGCACAAAAAATAGGATGAAAACTCTTAATATCCAGTGTTGGAAGGAGAAATATTAGACCCACAGCATGTATTAATGGTTCATTTTTGCCAGTATGTCCTATTCTGCAGTTTAGTGTAGCCCAAAGGGATGGAAAACAGAGGCTCTTTTGAATGAAGGCAAAACAGAATCTCAATAAGGCAACAAAGCGGCAAGAGTTTTGCTTACCTAGCGGTGACCCTGTACATGTGCCTCCGTTTAAGCAGTAGTCTGTGCAGTGGTTGACTTCACAGCGCTCTCCAGAGAAATCGGGCCAGCAATAACAGCGCCAGTCACCTTTTTCATTGGCCACGCAGCGCCCTCCGTTCTCACAGGCAGGCCGGCACAGTTCACCTTCAGTGCAACAGAGCAAAACTCACTGAAGCAAAGCAACCACATACCACACAACTACATCCAGCTGTTTTTTGTCCTTTCAGAGTGCTTTGCAGGGATTTTTGAGGACAAGAAAAGCACATGATTGCACTTGGTTTACTTGAGGTTCAAGTAGCTTGAAAGCAAACGTGGTGAGGTTTAGTAGAGACACCAAGAGACAATCTCTAAGATCAGTACTAACACTGAAGGAGATTTAAGACAGAGATAGTTTCTCAGGGCCTTTTAACCAGAGCTCACATAACAACAGAAAAAAGCTCACTCTAAAAATTCACTTCTCCTAAAGTTAAAAGGCTAACCTGATATGTTGGGATCAATACAGGAACCATTAACTAGAGTTTTTCCTTCAGGACAGGTGCAGCTGGCTCCGGCTGGATTCAGCAGGCACATAAAGTCACAGGTCATCTTCAGACATGGGTTAGCCACTGGTAAAAAAGTGAAAAATGAATGTAATATATTGAAAATACACAACAGCAAAGAGAATACTGTGAGAGCAGAGAAATAATTGTAGAATATTGTAGAATATCTAATAATTGTAGATTTTTCATAAATCTATATAGTGTCACAACTTGAGTTATTGCAATTTAATAAATCTACTGGAAATAAAGCAGATTTACAATATTAAGATGCTCAAGAAATAAAGGCCATAATGCTGTTTGTACTAATATTCTTCAAAACAGAACTGCTCAGCACTCCCTGTTGCTGGTTCATCACTTTTTGACCTGGTCAGCCACCACACACTGGCCCTTATCAAAGTCACTCTGATTCTTACACTTACGCCAGTTTGGTCTGCTTCATACAAACAACTTCAGGATCTGACTGTTCACTTTCTGCCTGATATATCTCACCACTAAAAGGTGAAAAGGCAAAAAAATAATGAATATTATTCACTTTATGTGTATACTTTACACTTATACTTATACTATACTTTGAGTATTTGTGGCTGATCTATGTAAGCTAAAGACTTTGTAACTCTTCTTTTTAAAGAGCGATTTGGTATTCAGCTCTCTTAAAGATCAATAGATGTTTTTTTTTTTCTGGATTACTAATGATACTGATATTTTGTGCTGTCATTTTATATTTGACTGACACTCAATTATTGAATTTAAAGTGATTTTTATGCTTTTATGTTAAAAAAATAATATGTGTAGAGGATCTGTGATTACAGAGATGAATTATATTTATGAAAAAAGACAACTGTCTTAAAAAGGATTTGTGAATCATAAAAAATGGTTGTTTTCCACATAATACACCCTTTAAAATGGGGTGCACTGTGAATCTGAAATAAGCTTCATTTGTAATTCAGACAAATCTGTCTTTAAAGGTGTCTGAATACTTTTGAGTGACACTGTATGCTGTTTCAGCATCAAAAGGCACACCATGAAAACCTGCTCTGAAAAAAGAAAAACACACATCGCTCGTGCTGTAAGATACGTTTTGCTGCTGGAGCATGAAAAAGCCTTGAATTTCTGTCTGGGCTTATTTCACAGCTCAGTTTTTATGACTAAAGACAAAGCGGTGCAGCATTAAAGCGCAATCATGCCGATGCAACCCAGCAGTCATACCATGAGCGCACTCCAGCAGTCCTTCTCAAACAAACTGCTTTTGAATATGTCAAAGACATCTACTGTCCCAAGATCACTTGGTGGCTGAAGGTTGGTCAAGGTTTCCAAGAAAATCAGAATAAAAGTGAACTTGTAAAAGAGCCAAGAGAGACAAAAAAAAAAAAAACATCATCCATGTTTTGCTGAAGACATCAAACCTCAGCCTCCTAGCTTTTGCTGGCTGTGCAAGTTCCTCCCTCTGACTAGCTTGCTGGCTTTTAATGAGTCAGTTGGGATGGGCACAGCTGCCCCATACAACTAGACCAGCAAAGATCAGTCAGAGGCTCCGGGGCCATTAACGCGACCCAGAGAACAAACAGCAGGCAGGTCCTTGGTCATGGACTGTGGTGTCTGATCAAGCCCAAAAGCAGCAGGAAAAAAAAAAAAAAATCATTGGTTGGATTATGCAGGTAACTCCATCAACAAGGCATATTGCTACAGTGCAGTGGGATTTGGGGAATGATGTAGGATTTTGAGTGAAAAAGTGAAAGTGACTATGCCATTGTGAAAACACAGCACAGCCCACAGTGAACCACAGCAAAATGCTTTCTCTGCATTTAACCCCTCACACGCTCAAGTGTGCCTCAGGGCAGCCTACAGATCTAGAACTCTAATCCTGCAACCTTCCATTTTGTGCGATGAAGGATCAGAGAGTCTCAAGTTTTTTTCCAGCTTGAACTTCTCATTTCATTCATTTTCATCACTGCATGTCCTGATCAGGGTTGCAGGAAGTGCTGGAGCCTATCACAGCTCTCACAGCTGGGTAAACACTCTGAACAGGTCACCAGGTCATTGCAGGGCAGACACACAGACAAACACACTCACACACACAGACAATTTAGCATCTCTAATCCACCTTATGTTTATGTTTTTGAACAGTGCGAGGAAATCAGAGAACCCATGCAAACTCCACACAGAAAGGATCCAGGCCAGCATGCTTTAGAATCAAACCCAGGACCTTCTAGCTGTGCAGTGACAGCACTATCCACTGCACAACGATGCCACCCTAGCCACCTTGAACAGAAATAATATATTTTTACAACAGTACTTTACAGTTGAAAGGGAATTCTTACTGTTTTTGGGGTTAGGCTTCTCATAAATGTAAAAGCTAGTTGGCAAATTGTCTGTAATGAAGTCTGTAATGAATCAAGTTTCTATTGCTGAGGTTAATGAGCACTCATATATGCAAAAACAATAATCTTGTTAATCAACTGTAAGGTTGAAGATAAGCATCTTTAGTATGCTGATTTGTACAATTATTACATTTTTAAATGTTATTCTATATCTGACATATACTTGATGTTAATAATTTGTATAAAACAATAAATCAATCAATGAGTCAAGTGGTATGAGCATGGCCCCACCAAAGCTGTAAGAGGATTTTCATCTGTTTTCTGAAATGCTTATCCTAACCAAGGTGTCTGGATGAAAGAGTAGTGTGTAAGATATGCAAGTCAAATGTTTTCCTTCATCTTTGTGACATGGTGATATCTACATTATTCCAAATCTGCACTTCAATCTGTGAGAAGACGTCTAGAGCTTATGTGCATAATGTAAATGTAAATCCCTTGCAGGTAATCTGGCAATAGTGAGAGTCTTAAAGATGCAGCTTTGAACGATGTTTGCAGAGAGTTACACCAAGATGAAAAACAAATACAGATGTATAGTTGATTTTCCAGCCTTCTATAACAGAACACAGCATATGCAATTTAGGGTCAGTTGAGTACTGTATGCTGTTTTTGTTTTGGCCATGTCAAGTCTTGTTAGAAGTGAACTGAGACATGAACCACCTCCAGCCACTCTAGAGACTGGTGCTCCTCCTTTGAAACCCAGTGAACAGCTTCAAGCTAGAATTTAAAGAGTATTCTAGCCTCTTGACAAATTCAAGGATAGTTTTTAAACTGGTACCTCTCACAACCCATAAACATAACTCCTGAAAAATCGAAACTACCATTCAACAACAGCCTCCTGGGTGGGAACTTGCAGCATAGTGAGTGCAAATCAATTAAAATTGGAGGAAAAATAATAAAGTTATATATATATATATATATATATATATATATATATATATATATATATTTCCTTACCCTCTTGCTGCTTGAAACGATGTGAGATCATGACATTTGTAGCTTTTTCTGTGCCCAGGTCCAGAACTTCCACTGGGTATTTGCCATATTTATGTACTCTGAAAACTTCATGCTTTAGACAAGTTCCATAAATGAGGTCCTCAAAAATGTCTATCCTGTAGGGCTGTGATATCCCTGCATAAGAAGGGACAGTAAGGTAATGAAACATTCCTCTGAACATGTATAAAGTGTTTCTAATTCAGTCAAGGTTGTTGGTGACATGGCAACCACCGAATAAAGGCCACAGCCACGGTCCCAATCCCTGGAGTTCTGAGACCGAGCTTTCAATTCACCCTCACCTATCACACCTAATCCCCCACACCTGGTTAGCCAGGCATTTAAGATCTGCCAGTCCGACCCAGCGTTGCCTGTTCACCATTGTGTGTTTTGTGTTTACCTAGTTCCTGAGATCAAGGTTTTTTTGAGCAGATTAAAGAATCCTGAAGCGAGCCATGCACTTTTTTTTCTTTTTTTCCCTTGCAAACAGGACAGTTGGTAAGTTTTGTTTGTCAAACAAATCCATATCATTAACTTTATACTTAATGTGTTAAAGATTTTTGTCTGGATGCACAGCTCTCCATTGGCCGATGCACGTGTTAATTTCCCAATAGTGACATTGTTGAATGGATGATGGGACAAAACATTAGTCTTTGTTGGTTTCTTTCTCTCACCTTGTTTGCTACTGATAACCACCAGTGGGTCAGATCCATCGAAACGTACGCTCCCTATGGCTGAGAGCTCTGCATCAGCCCAGTACAAGCGCTGACTGAAGTAATCGATTGCAAGGCCTATGGAAGGATAATAAGGACAGATTTATTTTCTTTATGAATCTGACTTGAATCAATAGAGAGATTTCATATTGAGTGAAGTGGACTAAATGTACTCTTTAAAGAACACGGTGGGCTGAAACACTGTAATCCTAAGTGAGTATTACTAAATGAGAAGATGATGCATAACAGCTTTGGTGGTGATTTTGGAGGAAAAAAAGAATGTTCAAGGTAATGTACTCGTATAGATAACTGCCACTTAAAGTCCACAGTTTAAAGTGGCAGTGAAAATTTATACCATCATTTTTTCTGTTGCTAGGTGCTAAAGAAAGACTTCTAAAGGTGCAATACTCTACTCATACACTGTGTGCACTGTGTGAATACATGTGTGCAGAATTATTATGCAATTCATAAAATTTCCCTTATTGATTTATTTTCATATGATAAAGTGAGAATAATAAACAACTCAATTTACAAACAGACATTTCTGACATTTCAAAGAAAAAAAATCAGTGACCAATATATCCACCATTCTTTGCAATAACAGTCATAATCATTCCATTCATGGAGTCTGTAAGTTTCTTGATCTGTTGACAGTCAACTTCTCATGCAGCAGCAACCACGGCCTCCCAGACACTGTTCAGAGAGGTGGACTGTTTTCTTCCCTGTAAATCTCCTGTTAAAAAAGTCTGTTTAAGGTCTCAATAGGGTTTAGGTCTGGGTGAGGAAGGGGGCCGTGTCATTATTCCTTCATCTATAAGGCCTTTACTGGCTAGTCACCTCTCAGATCTTTGAGATCATTTTTTTTTCTCAACACACTTCTTGCGACCCTGCTGACTATTCGCAAAAAAAAAAAAAATACAATTTGATGGTTCTGTGATCACACTCCAGTGTCCTAGAAATTTCAAGAGTGTTGCATCCCTCTGAAAGACTTTTTAGTATTTTTGACTTTTCATAGTGAATTATCTCTCCTTATTGGCCCATTTTGTCTGAAGAAAAGAAGCTTCCTAATAATCATGCACACCTTGATATCGGGTGTTGATCTCCTTAGGCCACATCCTCCCTCATTACACAAATACACCTGATCACCTGATCTGCTAAAATCCAATTAGCGTTCAAGTTTATAAAGCTTGGTGTTGGAATATACAGTACTGTGCAAAAGTTTTAGGCAGGTGTGAAAAAATGCTGTAAACAAAGAATGCTTTAAAAAATAGAAATAATGACTGTTTATTTTTTATCAACTTACAAAATGCAAAGTAAGCGAACAAAAGCAAAATCTAAATCAAATCAATATTTGGTGTTACTAACTTTTGCCTTCAAACCAGCATCAGTTCTTCTAGGTACACTTGCACACACTCAGGGATTTTGTAGGATTATAGTCGGTGTATGATCAACCAGTTTTACCAAACAGGTGCTGATGATCATCAATGTCACACGGAGGTTGAAACACAGTGATGTTTGGAACAACCTACCAGCCGAGCTCCTTCAACAACTGTGTGCAAGTGTACCTAGAAGAACTGATGCTGTTTTGAAGGCAAGGGGTGGTCACACCAAATATTGATTTGATTTAGATTTCTCTTTTGTTCATTCACTGCATTTTGTTGATTGATGAAAATAAATGATGAACACTTCCATTTTTGAAAGCATTCTTTGTTTACAGCATTTTTTCACACCTGCCTAAAACTTTTGCACAGTGCTGTATGTATAACAATGATATGGTCAAAATACCTAATTGATTAAATGCTAGGGTCATTTTTAGCTGTGTTTTTTGAAGGGAAGCTGTATCCTTTTCAAATTCAGCATGAGCTCCAGTTTAACAACTCCTGAAGAATGTGACTGATGCTTTACAAAAAGGCACCACTATGTTTAATCTTTTCCACTGAAAGCTCCCATTTTCACTATTTAATGAAGGAGGAAACGATTTCAGTAAAAGCATGACAAAAGACATGTCTCAATAAAAATGCATTTAGAGCTCGACCCTGGATTTCTCCAGTGATCCAAATAAAATTATGTGGATGTCACACAGAGTGCAGAGAAAGTAGATTTTGGGGTGATTGAAACTCAAATGAACTTTTATTGGCTTAATTAATATCAAGGCTGATATGTTTGTTATGAAGGAAAAACCCTTCTACAGCACTAACATCTACAAGTCCAAGGCCTGCAAGCATCATGCTTAACAACATTAAATGTGTAGTGTAATGCTTTCACATAGCATATTAAAATTCTGCAATGCTTTAACTGGTATTAAGTTATCACATAAGATACTTGGTAATACTTAGAAATACTTGGAGACATGTAAACAACTAGGTGTATACATCAGGATCTGTTTTGTATCGCTGAGTGGTCAGTAAAAGAATTTAAAATAGACATAGTACATTTAATTACACCTTTAATTGATCTTTTATTAAATGCCAGCACAATCTAGCACAATAGTCAAGACAATCTCCAAAGTCAAATTTCTCACATGGTGGCTGAAGTAGTTCTTAACATGCATACCAGCATGGCCAGAAGAACTGATGTTGCTCTGAACACCACAGCCCATTCCTCATCCCTGATCCATTCATATTCCAATTTTCATGATTTAGTCCTGCTGTATATATTCAAGGCTAAAGCCAAGACAGTGGGGTACATAGCACAGATGATATAAAAGTACAGCAAATTCTTAACAATTCAAGAGCTGAAAATTATACCTGTGGGTCTTCTGAGCTTCTTATCCAGCAGCACTCTGCGAATGGAGCCATCCATTGCTGACTCTTCGATATGTGAATGATCACCAATAACTGACCAATACATCATCCTGTAACAAATGCCAAGTGCCCAGTCTTGTGATATTATGGTATTATTTATTGATCAAACAATGCTTAGCATAGCTGAATAGACAAAAGGCTTCACGAGTTTAAGTTTTAAATGTGCATAAACATTCAATTCTCTTCCTTTAATTAGGAAAAATTAACCTCACCCTTTTACTGGATTAATAGCAATTGCATATGGCTCTCCTGCGATGTCAGTAATCAGACGAGTGCAGTTAGGTCCCTTGAGCTGACCCACATTTATTGAGTATCTCAGCTTGGTCCAGTGGGCTGTATAATAGCTGAACCAGTGCATTCTGGAGTGGTCTGTCCAGTAGATATTTCCAGTTACCCAATCGGCAGCCACATCTCTGGGCCTGCGGAAGTCTGGACACTGCAAATGCAGTAGAATGTAAACAGTTCTCACTTACTTCATACTCGTTTGGATAAAAAGTTATATAAGAGAATTATTATATAGTTATCAATTAGTAAAGTACAAAATTCTGATCTTACCCTTTAACACAAAATAATACTTCAAATATTAAAATGTCATACCTTGAGTAACTTATAGATTTGAGCTATAGATTTGGTGTAGATTTGTAATACGAACAATCAAAGTGGAGCATGTTCAGTAATGTCTTCAGAGAAAGAATTTTCAGAGCTGTTGAACAGTGGGTGAAACTATTTGATTTTCCAAGAATAACACTTTTATTCTGCACATACACTCCAAAAGTCCAAATGTTTGAAGACACCTGTTCATCCAGTGTTTATTCTGAATTTGAGGGTATTAATAGGGAGTGTCTGCAAAACTGGCTAAATTAGATGTTCAAACACTGCTGCAAAGATCTGATTGCATGAGTACGCTCAGGTACTGACGAGGTATAATTTTTTCGGGAAACAAACATCACTTCAACCTATCCCAAAAGCTATTGGATGGAGCTCAGTTATACTGCTCCAGATCCCAGTGCTGGGAGGCTTTAAACCTCTCAAACAGAAGCTTGGAACTGTGCATGGTGACCTCAGGCTCATGTGAAGCAGCTTTCACAGCATCCCATTCTACAGACAATGCTTTTCTACAGAGATTGTACAAGCTGTGTGTTAAAGTAACTGGCTTCACTAATTAGATGGGAATACTTTTGGACATACCATGAATGTGAACAATTTCACTTAATGGCTGTTTCTGTCAATATAATAAAAACAAATATAAAACTGTATGTAGAAATAAAACTGCATTGCGGCAATATATAGGACATACATTTTTTTATTTATTTACTTTTTTTTTATGGCAGAATTTCCCTGAAGACGTTTGATTACATGCCTCCCACGTTAGCAATACTTACTATGATTCCAACATTTGTTTTAGTTTGACTCCTGTCTAGGATTTCTTTGTAAAAAAGTCCACCCGGATTAAACTGGGTAGCCCAGATAAACTTTTGTTGGTGAAACAGAGCATCCATCCCGATGATGCGGGCATTTTCCTCAATGCGAGCAAGTACTTTGTGTCCATGGCTCTGGTTAAATGGATACACAAAACTTCGGATTTCAGTGTCATTAGCTATGTAGAGCACTCGATCTTCTGGTCCTGCCCGTTGAGTTATTAATATGCAAAAAAAATGAGAGGTGGCTAAATTCCATTTTGGGTTTAAGACAACAGTTTGACAATTACAGATGAACAAGATCAATTATTCTAAGACAATAAGGCAAAAAAGAACATCCAATATACTGTACACTATGACATTTTAAGAACAAAGCATTAAGGTAACAGTTATCTATAATAAATAAATAATCACAACATAAACATTTTTATTTAGATTAAAAGGGAATCAAGCAATGTAAAGCATGTGATGGGAATGATGTTGAGGATTAAAAGGCATAATCTCCATTTTACTGCACATAATTTATCACTTATGTCTTACTTTAGTGACAAAAGCGTTCATTAGAGCTCTGCGCAATAAAAAACATTAATCGGGTATATTTTAGAATCTCAATACTAAAATGTCATTTTAAAACCATCCTTAAAGGACAGGTTCATTATTTTTGATAACCCTATCTACACCTCAGCACAGTCTTTTTGTACTTAAAGCCTCTTAATGACTGGGTTTTCATAATAGCTTAGTACAATAGTGAGCCTCACAAAGGTACAGTGGAAGTTACAATGGCAAATTGGCACAAATGAACAAAGTCATAAAAGTTCTTTTAATTGTTAATTGCAAAACTTTAAATAAAACTGATAATTAAGCTATAAACTAAAAGTATAAAATAAAATGATGCACAAAATGACCTTCATGCTATAGCACAGTATCATTAAATCCACAAATGGCCAGATACACAGTACTGTGCAAAAGTTTTAGGCAGGTGTGCAAAAATGCTGTAAACAAAGAATGCTTTCAGAAATATAAATAATGATTGTTTATTTTTTACCAATTTACAAAATGCAAAGTGAGCAAACAAAAGAAAAATCTAAATCAAATCAATATTTGGTGTTACTACCTTTTGCCTTCAAACCAGCATCAGTTCTTCTGGCCCCCACAGAGCCAAATCTCAACATCATCCAGTGTGTCTGGATTACATGAAGAGACAGAAGGATGTGAGGAAGCCTACATCCACAGAAGATCTGTGGTTAGTTCTCCAAGATGTTTGGAACAACCTACCAGCCGAGTTCCTTCAAAAACTGTGTGCAAGTGTACCTAGAAGAACTGATGCTGTTTTGAAGGCAAAGGGTGGTCACACCAAATATTGATTTGATTTAGATTTCTCTTTCGTTCATTCACTGCATTTTGTTGATTGATGAAAATAAATGACTAACACTTCCATTTCTGAAAGCGTTCTTTGTTTACAGCATTTTTTCCACACCTGCCTAAAACTTTTGCACAGTACTGTACATATGAAAGCAGGTACTACACAAAGTGTGCTGTGATGTGACTACATGTGCCTGAATTTACATAAGATTTACTAAGACAGCAGCTTATCTGTGCTTAGGCCCAGTCACTAACTGAGACACTGCATGAAAAGCACAACGAATAACAGAGTTGTCAGCAGGATCAAGATAAACAGCAGTGCTTCTGAATAAGTTCTTTCTCTCAATAGTCCTACAAGGCTGTATTTCTACTCTATAAAGATAGAGATCACAAAATGATAACATTTGCTGTGTGCACATACTGTGGTCATGAACATACAGCACATACAGTTTAAGCAGTTATTCTGAAAAAAATTTTTTTCCCACAAATATGTTCTGCGGTAATCTTTCCATCCAAAAGATGGAGTATGTATATTATCACTACTTATTAATTTTGTATGATTCTTTATTTAGCATTCCTAAACTAATACATATATAACAGTCAAAGAAGCTCATATTTGGTTTTACCACATGCATGTTCCAGAACGGAACGTTTATGTGAAAGTTTTATACATAGCATGCACAAAAAACGAGTCCTATTGGGAATATAAACTGGCTTAGAATATCTGGCCCCTAGTAAGTGCAGAGATAAAGCTTTGTGGTTTGCAGAATGTATTTGTGAATCCTTTGACTTTGTTTGTATTGGGAATATTGCCAGAGGAACCTTGTAAGGACTCCCTGTTGTAGTACATTATTTAATTCAGCCCCAGTCACTGGAATAAGCATTGAGGACAAAAACAGACAAAATGAAATATGACCAGGTTAAATGATATGAATTTTTTCTTTTAGGTTTATGCACTTGGCAGATTATCAAATAGAAAAGTCTTGGCCCTCTGCGATGCACTAATGCATTCTTGATTTTTTTTAATAATAAACTTTATTTCTGATAAAAGCACTAAGGTTGATGAAACCTGAGAATTTTAATAATGTACTGATGGAGCTAAAATGGATGAAAAACACAGGTTCTTACCTTTAGCTACACAGTGTCCATTGATATCCTTGTAATTTTTATCACATGTACATTTGTATGATCCTTTAACATTGGTGCAATAGTGAGAGCAAGTGCCAAAATGAAGGCACTCATTTATTTCTGAAAAAGTAGAAAGACAAATATCAGCCCTATTGTTGAGTGCTGCTTTCCTGTTTTTCAATGTACCGTTCTCATTCAGATCTTGACTTATGACCCCTACCACCAAGATTTTCCTCATAATTTGTGGAAGAAATAACTGCATTCATAGCTGAGGCCCTACAGTTCATAGTGCCAGCATTCTTTTCATTATTCCATTTCACCAAGACTGAGATCATGTTGAGATCCTCTTAAACTCCAGTGCAAATAAGGAAGGTGAAGCAGGTTACTGACAGGTCAATACAAGGATTCCGCAGTTGTATGTGTAGTACAACAGGTCTAATGAGACAAGACCAGAGGTTATTATTGTACTACTTAATGCCCGTGCCAAGTGACCATTACAGCAGCTACACATACAGTTGAGAAAGACCCCATTAGTAAGCAGTAAGTCGCATCAAAAACATCAAACTTTTTTAGCCCGTATCCCAACTTTTAACTTCTACTCTATACGCAAGTATCTAGTTTCCCAGACCAAGATTATACCTAAGCCTATACTAAATGGAATAAATGGAACTTTGTTTAGTTCATGTTTTTAGTATCAGATGGTGTGCATGACTGTTCTCTAGCAAAGTTGTTGGTTTTAATGCTGAGACTCCTGTTAACTCTGTATTTCCTCAGCTTAATTTGAACTAGGATGGCCTATACTGTGGTCATGAACATACAGCACATACAGTTTAAGCAGTTATTCTGAAAAAAACATTTTTCCCCCAAATATGTTCTGTGGTAATCTTTCCATCCAAAAGATGGAGTATGTATATTATCACTACTTATTAATTTTGTATGATTCTTTATTTAGCATTCCTAAACTAATACATATATAAGAGTCAAAGAAGCTCATATTCTGACTGTTCTCTAGCAAAGTTGTTGGTTTTAATGCTGAGACTCCTGTTCCTCTGTATTTCCTCAGCTTAATTTGAACTAGGATGGCCTAGTTAATCAAAGACGCTAATCAAATTTAAGGATCAGCTTTCTTTACCAAAGCCCACCTCAAATTTTCTTTAGTGCCTGATTGAAAGTGCCTTTTTGGTGTTTTAGTAATAAGCTTTTATTTTGTTAGTTAGACCAATTTACTAGCTTGAGCGATTTGTTGCATTTCAACAAATCAAGCCACACCTTTGTACTTTACCCCACTGTAACCATATTACCACTGGCTGATCACTTGCAGGCACCCAGGTGGATTCATCTTTACCTCGCTACATTGCCAGAATGATATGGTGTGAAATATAGTCCCTATTATTGTCTAGCTTTTCATTCATTTCTTGTGTAGATTTTTAAAGAAGAATTCTTAACCTCTTGACGTTTGCTAAACCATTTTGGGTTCTTTTTTTCTGCCCCATTTAAAATAATGACACATCACTGACATTTAGGTAAAAGACAAAACTCAATGCTTGTCCAAGAAACCATGTATACTATAAGTTAGGATTTACTTATCGTATGCATTTTGTTAATATTTAATGAATTACCTTCACACTGCTTTGTCTTGAGATTCCTTTGAAATCCAGGTTTACAATGACAAACTACATTGGTATTTGTCTGATTGCACATGGCATCTTCCCCGCATGGATTCATCCTCTTTCCACATATGTCTCCATTTGAAGCTGAAATGAAAGAGAGATTTGAAATGTCATACTTTATAAATGCATCCCACCATCCCTTAACAGCATGTGAGATTTCTGTTTTTTTGATGTTTGCTGGTGGGCAGCAAAGAACAAATATAAATGGAAATCAAATATTTATTGTGCCTTGAAGATATTTAAAGCATGAGTGGTCTTCAGACACTTCATGAAAACCTGCATTACCGACCTTTGTCATATTTAGACCAGGCACAGTGTGCATGGAAGTGCTGTAGAATCATTTTCGCTGATGATCTTTGCAGAAGTTAATGTTCCAGGGAAATCAAAGCTGCCCGTAAATACATAACTCGTCCAGAGATACTTACAGGCCTTACATTCCTGCTCATCTGATCCTCCGTCTCCACAATCATCGAACCAATCACACTGTAGATAAGCAGGAATGCAGCGCTTGCTGCTGCAGGTAAACTCATTTTTCCCACATGGCTTTGGCCTCACAGACACAGCCTCTGTTTTGGACCATATTCAGAATTTTAGTTTCACAGTGGAAGCGAAGCAGGCCCTCTCTATTCAGTCAAAAGAACACTGGAACACTTGTGTGAAAAATGACCATGTCTGGAAGGATTTAACAGGTGAGACATGATCTACCTTTTCTCTCTACATGCCCAGGGATAAGAAAATAGACAAAAAAAAAAAACATAAAAATCTACTGTGTTGAATACCTGTATCACACTGAGGCTAACAGAATGTCAAACCAATCTTCATACACACAATGACTGCCTTAGCCACCCAAGGCTCTGCCAGTGATGTTTTTTTCTGGAATTTAATTTGCTCACCACATTCCTCTTCATCGGAATTGTCACCGCAGTCGTCCACATTGTTACAGATTTGATCGAGCCGCAGACACACTCTGTCATTTCTACAGCGATGTGGCCTTGTAGGAGGACAAGGAAGCTTAGCTGCGGAAAGAATTGGACAATAGCACTCTTTAATTGTCCTTATTATGACTTGTCCTTAAAGACACACCCCAGCGGCAAATCATTTGAATTTTCAGTGGCTGTGGGAATGGAGCCTATGTACAGTGCAGTGGGATTGCATGGTGAGAAATATATAATCATAAATCATAAAGCAGTTGTCATCCTAAAACCTGTAGAAATGGCTTCCACATGTTGAAGATACAGTCACCATAGTGTGTCTGTAGAGTGTCTTCTCTGGAACAACATGCGTTCAAGCATTTAATAATCTAATCATATAATATATAATAATCTAATAAGCTAATAGGAGAGCATGGATGTCCGAAAATGTTAGATACGGCCAGACGGGTGATATATTTGGCAGTAATCTTAATTCTACCTAAAACATGGCCATGTCAAGTTCCTAACAGTCACGTAAATAATGTGTGTGGCAGTTTGCAGTAAGTGGATGGAAATAGCTTGCATCACACACAGCCCACCCTAGCACATACATGCACACGTAGCACATACTACCTCAACAGTAGATTGTAGCAGTATGTGGTAGAGTGGCGCGTGTGTGTGTGTGTGTGTGTGTGTGTGTGTGTGTACCCCTTAATCAGCTGATACATCACACAGCCCAACAGAATACCTGCTCGAGCAGCATAAACACTCTCAGATATATAAACAATGTCACTAGCTTAAAAAAACAAACAAACTTGTAAACATGGGTGACTACTAAGATATGATAAATAAAAGGTATAATCTATTAAACTTTGCTCTGCCGCCTCCTAATAAAACACGGACTAAATTTTAAGTGTCACAACATGGTTTCTGGTTAAATTAAGTATTTTATATAGAAACATTCATCCATCCATTATCTTTGCTGTTAGGGTTGCAAAGATTTTAAATGACACTAAAGATGTGAGAAAATGAATTCATTAAAAACATTAATTTACATTTTTTAAAATTAATTTCTACTAATTTGCAGGATTTCAAATTACTAATACAATATTTTATTGGTTGTCAAGTATGTGTATATATATATATATATATACACACACACTTTCCCCAGTGGTAACAGATTACATAGATTACAAATTAGATTCTCACCACACATATCAGCATCTTCATCAGAGTTATCTCCACAGTCATCTTC
This sequence comes from Hepsetus odoe, assembly GCA_017165825.1. NCBI lineage: Eukaryota > Metazoa > Chordata > Actinopteri > Characiformes > Hepsetidae > Hepsetus > Hepsetus odoe. The sequence goes on from CM029369.1 coordinate 19,125,785, forward strand.
ACCGTCACACACCCAGGAGTGCAGCTTGCACAAGGTGTTGTTGCAAATGAATTCATCTGGACGGCAGAAAACAGCTCCTGTAATCAAAGCAAATAGCCCATTTGCTATTGTACAGTGCGAGGTAATACTGGATAATATTCAACTGGAAGCACAATAATTACAGTGAACAAGCACATTAGGGAGTATACCTTCTGGAAACCAAAGCCTCATTCATTTCCATATACTTGCAGTTTTTCCAAAGTACTTGATTATTGAGACTGGAAATGTACTGGAAAAGTTTGTTTTGCTATTATTTGATATTATTAATCATTATGGTCAGGGAATAAAATGAAATGAGGTTTCTGTTTACCATGGTCACAGTTCTCCTCATCACTGTGATCCACGCAGTCAAACACATCATCGCAGCGCCATCGCTTTGGGATGCAGTGGGCATGGTTCCTGCACAGAAACTCATCCTCACTGCACTCTTTCACACAGTCAATCTGGAGAGAGCCCAGAAGAACTAGACTTAGATAATCACACACACACATATACACCCCTACATGCACGCACACTCTCAATGGGTGGAGTGCACCTTATTGTGAGAAAGGCAGGGAAACAGCGTTTCCATGGAAACAATGGACTGCACATAGGAATGATTTAAAAGATTTAAGCACATAATGTTATTAGCACTTTCTTCCTTATTTCTATTGGATAAACAATACTTCACCATCTGGCTGTCACACAATCTATATGGAGCAGCTCCCAGCGTCTGCTACAGGTCCATGTCCCACATTTTCACATCAGTTGGTCTCGCTGTGTCTACTTTTGTACTTTTTTTACTTTGTGTGAGTCACAGTTTCTGTGTGCTTTGTGTGAAGGCCTTGCAGGAGGAAATACCTCATCAGAGCTGTCCAGACAGTTGTCATGTCCATCACACCTTAGGCTAGCTGACACACAGCCTCCGCTGGCACACACATACTCGTTTATAGAACAGGAGGGGAGCACTGCAAAACAAGGCACACACATACACCAAAGCAGACACACACAGAGCTGACTTTGGCTTTGACAGCTACAGAACAGATTATATACACAAGGTGAGGCAGTCCACAACATGCTGTTCCTTTTCTGGAATTAGGGAAGAGAATATTATAAGAACAAACATTATAAAAACATGTTTTGGAATCACTATGAAATCACAAAGCCTATACGGACTCTGGCTAGAATTAGTCGTTAAAACTTTGTGCACATTACTTTTAGTATGTCCCTTTGAAAAGCATTCATTTAAATTCTGGAAGGCTTCCACATTTAAACATAGGCCCTCTAAACACTGTTAATCATTATTGTATTTTCTTTTATTCTTTCACTACTTATTATTCATTAACAAGGAAATGTCACTTTTTAGACCTTAAGGGCAAGCCACAGAAGAATGAGAGCAAGGCTGGTATACACTTTCACTTTCACAGAGAAGCTTAGAGTGGTTAAGGGTGTTTATGTGTACCTGTTCCAAGGCAGTTCCTTTCGTCCTCTCCAGTCTTGCAATCTTCCTGGCCATCACACAGCCACTTGACTGAGATGCAGAGGTTATTATGGCACTGGAACTGGTCTTCAGCACAGCGTGCCTCACAGTCCTTCTGCAAAAGCACAATGCACATGGGAGCCTTGCTAAATACAGCTTTACAATCATCCTTTAGTGATGTCAAAGCCCACTTGTAAAAGACTGTGGGCCATGCCAAGCAGCTGAAGAGCAGCCAGATAAGTCTGTAAAGAATTAGAACAGCATTCTAAAGAATAAAATGATTTCTAATGTTGTGGCAAGCACAAAAACCTTTTCAAGTGAATTAACCCTCATTACCCATATTTCATTTCTAAAACAATGCAACATTACCAATTAAGATGCACTTCCTCCATTAATGTCTGAATTTTCCTGAATGAACAATAAAAACTGAGTAATCCCCTCCTCCAGATTCAACTCATAAAGCATAAAATACATCAAATCAAGTCCGCAATACAAAACCCTGACACTGCAAAACTGAGAATATACAGTCATGGTAATTACAGTCTACCGTCTTGTTGAAGTGTACACATTCAGTGCCAGATGTAGAGACATTGCGAGGCTCAGAGCAAATGTGCACAACATAGTATGTGCTGTTAATAGTGCTAAAATTAGCAATAGGTTTATGAAGTCTGTAGTTCATCACAACAATTGTAAATGTGGCTTCTTCATTAATTGTGCTTTAAATACCAGGGTTTAAAAGAAGTCATCAACAATGTCAGGCTACAAGAAAAATGGCAAATTAAGTGAAGGCAAAACCAGCTCTTTCTTATACAAGCATTTAACATTCATAAATGTTTAGAAAGTGTGCTCCAAGGTGAAATGCCAACATGAATTATGAGCACTTACTTCAGATTCATTAAAGCACGTGTTTTGCCATGTATATTATGCTGATCCCATATTTCAAGCTGATATATAAAGCCACCTACCTTAAAGAAGGCACTTATAGGTTTAAAAATAAATAAATAAATCAATAAAATTATTTAAAAAATAAGGTAATAAGGCAACAACAACCAAAGACTATAGAACAATACTACACATTGCCTTTCTTTCTTTCTAATGGTTATTTGTAGCACTATACAACACTATACCACATTCGCCCCAGAACTGTTCCTTGCGTTTCCTCATCTCAGAGGCTTGCAAACGCTTCTTATAAAGTCTTCAGTGAAGTTCTTTAGGAAGCACAATATTGTTTTCTGGCTGAGGTCTGAAGTGTAGAAGGTGAAGATGAGGGGGAGTGCACGGCACACTGCCATTCCACAGACACTTTGGGAGGTCCGACAAACTGAAACCTGCCATTTAGACAGCCTGAAATCCAAGTGATAATTGATGTACTGAGCTTTTTCTTCCTTTCTTTCTTTTTTTTTCAACTAGAAGAACTGTATCCTAACCATAACCAGACTGGTGGGAATAAACCTTGTGGTGTGCATATGACTATACTCCTAGTGTTGGGAGCATCTGTTGTGCAAACAGTGGAGTGAAATGATGTATTCCATCGCTAGAGATTTGATGTGTTATAATAATATCCAGATTTCTGTGACATGGAATCACACCAGATGGTGTGTCAGATGTGTCAAATCTGTAAAAAAAAAAAAAAAAAAAAAGATCTGTTGTTTTAAGCCATAGTTGTGGGTCTATCAGAAGGGCTCTGGTCACCGAGCAGCCAGAATCTATTTATGCATTTAAGTTTAGCCTGTTAAAAAGCCTCCTGAAAGCTTATTTCTTTTTGCTCCAAGCAACTTTTATATCTTTGTAATCCCATGCTCATTATGTGTCAAGCAGTATATTGTGCCATTATGATGCAAACAAATCAAGTATAAGGGTAAAATATCACCATCATTAGCAACATGGAAGATATTTCTGTTCCAAGCTTCTTTCTAGCTTCGCTTAGACTTTATCAGCATGCTGATCAGTGAATTCTGAACAGACTGGTATATATCTGGTAATAGGCCTGTCTCCACATTGTGTTAAAATTATTTAAATTTGCTGCAATTTTTCCCTAAATTTGCTTCCACAATCCCATGTTAACATCACAAAAATATAATGTTTAATGGGATATTGTGATCTGAGGGGAGGCAAATTCATGAAGAAAGCAGAAAACACAGAGAAACGTCATAGGTCTCAAAAAAGCTGTATAATCAATCTGCCAGAATGGTTGCTTACATTGGACAACAAATTCCACAAGAAGGTTATTTTTTTTTGGTCTAGAATCCAGAGTGAAAACTAGAATACAGAGTGCATTAAACAGATGCATTGTTCCTTATCACAGTATTGCATAGTTCTGTGCTAATGACCATGTGAAAACAATGGTACCTTGATCATTCTGAAAATTTGTTCATAAAAAAATAAAAACAATTTGCGTGTATATATATATATATATGTGTGTGTGTGTGTGTGTTTATATATACAGTACTGTGCAAAAGTTTTAGGCAGGTGTGAGAAAATGCTGTAAAGAAAGAATGCTTTCAGAAATATAAATAATGATTGTTTATTTTTATCAATTTACATAATGCAAAATGAGCGAGCAAAAGAAAAATCTAAATCAAATCAATATTTGGTGTTACTTCCTTTTGCCTTCAAACCTGCATCAGTTCTTTCAGGTACACTTGCACACAGTCAGGGATTTTGTAGGATTATAGTCCAGTGTATGATCAACCTCTGTTACCAGAGAGAACATAGACATTTACATTTACGGCATTTAGCAGACGCTCTTATCCAGCGACTTACATGTCCAAATTACAGGGACAGTCCCCCTGGAGCAACTCAGGGTTAAGGGTCTTGCTCAGGGATTCGAAGGTGGGATTCGAACCGGGGACCTCTTGATCCAGAGGTCCGTAGGCAAGTGCCCTACCACTAGACCACCGCCATCCCATCGAGATGTTGTGGGGTGACTTGAAATGGGCTGTACATGCAAGAAACCCCTCAAACACCTCACAACTTAAAGAATTCTGCACTGAGGAGTGGGGCAAACATTCCTCAGACTGGTGTCAGAGACTGGTAGATGCTACAAGAAGCATCTCACGGTTGTTATTTCAGCCAAAGAGGGGACACCAGCTATTAGAGGGTGACTTTCTTCAGTTAGAATACACATTTTATTGATAACTTTTGTTTAATAAAAAAATCAAGAGTAAGTTTTGTTGTTTACCTGCAATTAAATCATATTAATTAAAAAAATTGTAAAATGGTGAGTAGTTTAGGAAAAAGGTAATGTATATAATGACTGAAACTTTTAATATTTGGAACCAAATTATAAAAATGCTTTTTTATATTATATACATAAATAATATAATCTATATAATATTTTCAAAGAATAAAATGCATAGTATGAACATAGTATGAAAAATTCTCCATAAAAACAAATTGCGTATATATATATTTTGCATAGTACCGTGCAAAGGTTTTAGGCAGGTGTGAAAAAATGCTGCAAACAAAGAATGCTTTCAGAAATGGAAGTGTTAATCATTTATTTTCATCAATCAACAAAATGCAGTGAATGAACAAAAGAGAAATCTAAATCAAATCAATATCTGGTGTGACCACCCTTTGCCTTCAAAACAGCATCAATTCTTCTAGGTACACTTGCACACAGTTGTTGAAGGAACTCGGCTGGTCGGTTGTTCCAAATATGACTGTGTTTCTCCTCCATGTGACACTGATGATCATCAGCACCTGTTTGGTAAAACTGGTTGATCATACACCGACTATAATCCTACAGAATCCCTGACTTTGTGCAAGTGTACCTAGAAGAACTGATGCTGGTTTGAAGGCAAAAGGTAGTAACACCAAATATTGATTTGATTTAGATTTTTCTTTTGTTCGCTCACTTTGCATTTTGTAAATTGATCAAAATAAACAATCATTATTTATATTTCTGAAAGCGTTCTTTCTTTACAGCACACAATCACATCACACCTGCCTAAAACTTTGCACAGTACTGTATATAACACAACATAACCAAAATAACACAAAATAACCAAACTAAACACCCTTCTGCCAGTAGAGAAGTGAACTCACCATTCGCCATGGAAGTACACTAGATTTATGCTGACTTTGGGCAGAAAGTGATCTGGGCTTTATGTTCACGCCTACGAAGTGGACTCAAAGCTACTCATATTGGTTTTATAAGCGACCATGCTTATGTTCATTGGTTTTCCCCGAGTGTCCAGTGCATTAGGATGTGATCTGTTGCCAAAGGCGAAATGGAGCAGGAGTGCTTTGTGTTCACAAAGCAAGAAAAAGCAAATCGAACTGGGAGAAGCTCCTGGGAGCTCAGGTGAACCGAAGTGTTTACACATGCACAAAACAAGCTGACTAGTGGATATGAGTTCATGAGAACACTGAGCTAGTGCCTTGATGACATCAGACTTAACTCCATAAATTCAGACTTCATTATATATATTCCTAGTTTTCAGTCACTATACACACACACACACACACACACACACACACACACACACACACACACACACACACACATTACTCATTTGTTCCCTAAAAAGCTTGCCATTGTATTGAAACAAACAACTAATAACAAATTGAGCAGTCATAGGTGTCATGGTTGGAAGAGGCTTTTCTAAAAGGTGCAAAATGAGGAAGAACATGCAGCAATAACTTTCATTGTGGTCCAGAACTAAAATAAAACTTTCTGAAAGTTGTTTTCTATCCCTCCTCTGTAAAAATGGCATTTGAGACTATTTTTCTTTTTATAATTAGATTTTTAGTCATGTCACTTAAGATAAATATTCTGTAGTGATGGTTTGAAATTGATTGGGTGCTGCACACACTGGCTGTTATTAAATCAACGCAATTTATTGCTAAATTAATTTCAGGGCAACTTACTGCTCAGTCAATTGCTCATATTGTCTCACAAAATACAGTTCTGCTGTCCTGCAAAACTCATTAAAAAACAGAGCCACCAGAAAAGCATGCTTAAAGCAAGCCAAAGACTAGGGGCCTTTACAGATAAATCAATACTTATGTTGGCAAAGTTACCACCCATTTTGCTAAGTGGAAAATGACTCAGGTTGCTATCCCTCATAACAGCACAAAATACTTGTCCGAAGCCATCTAATGACATTGTTTCATAACGTCCTTTCACAAATGTGTGCAAAGTGTTTTTAAATTTCATCTTTGATTTTCTTATTTATCTCCCTTTGAAATTAATTGTGGCCTGTATTTCTAGACTATTTTATTATTCTTCTCTTTTATTACCTTAAAAACAAACACACAAACAAAAATAAACACCTCATCTGGCATGCTGGAGTCACGATTCAAAAGAGGCCCGTACAACTTTAAATAAAATTAAATAAAATACACGTGTCACCTTGCTAAATATTGAAAAAATACATTGCAATGGAATTTGTAAAGCTAATAATTAGGCCACTAATATTTTAATGAATACTACACTAATGAATACCAGACAGTGATGCAATGGCTATTGTACAAATATACAAGGTGCCATCATTAAGAATGTAGAGTTTAGTTTGGCTTCTAACTGGTTAAGGTCAATACTGCTGCATTTTATTCACTCTGGATCAATATTTCAGGCAGGACTAAAGCTCTGTCCCTCATCCTGTATGATTATGAAATGCATATGAAGAGCTATTATTTTTTAATACATTTGAATTTAACTGTAACATCTGATTAAACAGGATGAAATGCTTGCTGAGGGAATATATCCAGGCTGTAAAATATGCCTCCCATTACTTCTTGGAAGGAATGATTTCCAATAATTACTGACCTCATCTGAATTATCAATGCAGTCGTAGTCTCCGTCACAACGGAAGCGTGCAGAGATGCAGTCCCCGTTGGCACAGGCAAAGTCCTTATGATTACAGGTCACTGGCTCTGCTTTGAAAAACGAGCACAACAAGACAGCTGAGATAACACAACCTAGACCTGAGAAGCTGTTCTGGCTCAGAAGTGGAACATGAGCTCTAGTAAAGGACACAGAAAAAAATATATATATGCAAATATACAGAATGGCCATCATTTGGACATGAAGTGTCATTGTACCATCTGTTTGCCACTTTCCTGAAAGTTTTGCAGGCATCTGAGAAGCGCTATTGCAGGCTAATTAGCGCTGAAGTCTTTTAAAAGTGTCAAGGAGAACATTCAGAAACTAATTCTACCAAACACTGAGCATGTGCTAGCGGATATTGCCAGTTAGCCGTGTCAATAAAACCCCATTTTATTCTTGGCAGCTAATTGCAGATTACAGTCCAAAGGAATGCAGTGTGTCTGACTCTGTTCTAACGTGGGAGGGTCGGCTCTAACACCATGTAATACAAAATCCTCCCCCCACAAGAAGAGATTAAAAGCTATTTCTGCTTTTCCCAATGATGATAACTTCTTTCTACATATTACACACTTGATTAGAAGCACCTCAGAGCCCTCAAGAATCATGAAAGCACCTGAAAAGAGAAGCTCTAAAACAATGTCTGCCTTTGATTTGTGAGATCTTTGTCAGCCATTAACAACAGACTGAAATAAACAAACCAAATCTGAGACAAATCAAGCTAACTTCAATAAAAAAAAAAGGAAGTCTTAAAACAGGCCTCAGAAGAACATGCAAAAGGTTCACGAGCTGATAAAACAGTTGTGTGCAATAAGGAGGCCTCCAAACAGCTGTAATGAGAACAATAGAGACAGTACGACTCACTGCAGTTCTCCTCATCCGAGTTGTCGCCGCAGTCATTCTGGCTGTCGCATCTCCAGTGATCCGGGATGCAGTTGTTATTCTCACAGCGAAATTCATGAGGTCCACAGGTCTTTTCATCTTTTTCATCAGCGGCAAACAAACACACAGATGAAAATGGCTTCAAAAGTGCATGAATATTAATGCGCCACCACAGCACTTCGACACGTAATCATCATTTCCTCAGGGTGTCCCACTGCATGTTTGACACGAAGTTCAAAACATGCCCGCACTCAAGAGGCTAATACAGTGTAAGATGAAATACCTGACTGTGTGTCACTGGCTGGCACACACACACACACACACACACACACACACACACACACACACACACACACACACACACACACCTTGCAGCCTTAACACTTGAAACTTACTTTCATGAACCTGTCACCTGGGCTTAACTATCTCTGGCAAATCCTTATGATGCTTTGGAAAATACTTTGTTTGAACCCTGCTTCATTACACAGACATAACCCAGCCATAAACATGTCATGAAAGATATCACAGGCTAAAATGAGCTGCCAAGACAGATTAATGCAATGTTATGTTATTAATGCTTTAATGGACATTACAGACTATATTCTTTTAATAATGTAAGATGCTTAATAGTTACCATGACATCTGTTGATGACAGTTAGGAAAGGTAACTTGACAGTGTAATATTAATAGACAATCTGTCAAATAAAAGCATGTTACTCTTAACATTTAGACATGTTTTGTATGTCTGGTTTTGTTCTAAAGAGTTCTAAAGAGGCAAATGCTAAAAGCAGCCAAACAAGAAGCTGCTTTTTTCTTTTTTTTTCTTTTACCCTCTGCAGCTTTCTCTTTGCTGCATCTACACATGTTCTTCAAGCTTCAATAAATGACTCCTAGTTTAAATGATCTTTTACAATCTATAATAAATGCCAAAATAAGAATGTCTAAATCCCTCATATGAATCTTTAATGACTTGAAAACAGCAAAATGCACAACTAAGGTGCAGCAATGCAAAAAAATGTCAGTTTTTACACTGATATGGCCAAGTCTATATTTTAGATTGAATCTGCAGTACACTTGGGTTATATCTGATGTACTGTAATATCATTGTGGAAATAATGGGCCCAAAAAAATGAACCATCTGTAATAAAAATCTACAATTACACACACTGTCATAGATAAAGTGTTAAATGACAAGGAAATCGATACAGGAAGACAGAGAGAGACCGATACACCTCGGCTGAAGAATGGCATGCTCACTACCCTCTCTGCGATATATTCAGTGGCAGTGCATTCTGAAACATTGTTTTAGTGTTAATCCATAAAACTCATGGCAACAGCAAGGGAGAAGGGAGATTGCGCCCATTTTCTTAATCAAACAAGAGAAAAAAATGTTTTCTTTTCAGAATGGGCAAGATATTGATTCTATTTTTTCTCAGCAGCAGGAAAAGACAGACCTGTCATACTTGCCAGAGAACTTCACAGTACTGTGCAATTAAGTTCTATATTCAAACAAAACAACAAATCGTGACGGTGGGTAATTGTCTATTAAGATAACAAATAAGAGGATAAACAAAGAAACCCAAAAAAGGATAAACAGAAGGATTACCCAAAATGCAAGTAAAACTGCAAAACAGCAAAACATTTTTTTTTTCTGGGCAAGAGACGAATAAATAAACTTTTGTTTTTCTTCAAGCGTTTGATGAAGCTTTACATCTTATTTGTGGAGGAAGACTGCTTGCAGGTTATCTTAATCTAAAAGCAACCATCACTTCAAAGCTGAGAAACTTGAAAAAGTCTGACGGGAAATATTTGGTGCAAAGAATTGATAGATTGCAGGATAATCCATACACCACACGACTGAAAGAGCATCCTCTCTTCACACACTTTAATGGAAAATGAAAAATAAACTTCAAAAGATACATTCCAGAACTGCCCTTAGGATTAGTATGTCTTAAGATCACAGTAATTTTTAAACCTCTATTCCATTTCCTCTTTCTTTCTTACTGATCCTTTCTTTTCATTTTGTAACTTTAACTTTCAATACTATTTAAATATTGCATTTATTGATCTATGTGGCTGTAAACTATTAAAGGCACTGTGCACACCTCGCTCAGTGTTTTTGGTAACTGAACAATAGACCATTTTAAGAGTTTTCATATTTCAATATTCCATGGCATCTAAGTAAGACTACTATGGTTAGTAGTAATAATCATTTCTGATGAAAGTCTGATGGCTTCCCATCACCAGACCATTCCCTGTTGATGCTCTTTCGGGCCTGTAGTCCACCCACACTCAAGTCTTCGTCATTTAAGGATGTTAGTCTGTATTAAGGTCTAATATCACATCTGAAGAAAATTTCATGAGGCTAAAATGTCTATAATTGCATTATCAGGATGTTTTATTGTGATATGGGACAAAGCACCCTTCCTTGCATTTTGAAAAGCTTAGGATGATTTGCAGTTAAAATGCTTCTCTACACTTTATATGAGGAAAAGCAGTTCTTAATGTACAATTTTTAAAAGGTACAGTAAATTCAGAAATTAGCGAATTTGATCCAAATACAGTACTGTGCAAAAGTTTTAGGCAGGTGTGAAAAAATGCTGCAAACAAAGAATGCTTTCAGAAATGGAAGTGTTAATCATTTATTTTCATCAATCAGCAAAATGCAGTGAATGAACAAAAGAGAAATCTAAATCACATCAATATTTTATCACCCTTTGCCTTCAAACCAGCATCAGTTCTTCTAGGTACACTTGCACACAGTTTTTGAAGGAACTCGGCTGGTCGGTTGTTCCAAACATGACTGTGTTTCAACCTCCGTGTGACATTGATGGTCATCAGCACCTGTTTGGTAAAGCTGGCTGATCATACACCGACTATAATCCTACAAAATCCCTGACTTTGTGCAAGTGTACCCAGAAGAACTGATGCTGGTTTGAAGGCAAAAGGTAGTAACACCAAATATTGATTTGATTGAGATTTTTCTTTTGTTCGCTCACTTTGCATTTTGTAAATTGATCAAAATAAACAATCATTATTCATATTTCTGAAAGCATTCTTTGTTTACTGCATTTTCTCACACCTGCCTAAAACGTTTGCACAGTACTGTACATATATATATACACACACACGCACACACACACACACACACACACACACACACACACACACACACACACACACACACACACACACGCACATTCCTAGATGTCACTAAAGAATAACATCCAAAGCTTTCTGCGTCTTAAAGTAATTTGTGTGTGTTTTACTGATTGTTGCTTAGCTAATATATTTCAGCTGCACAACTGCCTGGTTATTGTGACTGATAATTAACAACAGCCCCTCTGTCAAAATAATTTGGAACAACCACACATGGAAGATTTAGCTTTTTTTTTTACGTTATAGCAAATAAGCAAATCACAGATTTTTTTTTTTGTAATAGCTGAGCATTCAGGTCTTTTGAAAATACCTTAAACAAGTGAAACAATATGACACTGAATAATGATTTTAAAGTACAGCAAATTTTCCTGATCATGTACAGGAAAAATAAGCAATTGCTATGCAGTAACTATTATCAATATGGCAAAAAATGATGGAATCATCCAAAAAATGGAAAAGAATAGGCCCTGGGCAAGATCATCCTGTAAGAACACACACCGGTTCTGTATCAATAGAATGAAAAAAATGTCCAAAATGTGCACCTGTGCATTGACTATTGAGGTAATGATTACCATCTCACGCCGTCCTTTAATCCATGTGCATAGATGAGTGAGAGAATCTAATTATTTACTTTGGCACCAATTTCCTTTCAATTGGTCAAGTCCAACAGCTCGTTGCGATCTGCAAGCAGCCTTCTGCAGACAATTTAGCATTTTGTGCACTTGGGCCAGTTATAGAAATGCAACATTATTCCACCACTTTTCCCTCTACATGAGTTCAGATTTTTCCTCCACTTGCCAGCATGTTCAACCATTAAAGGAAAGTGATTTTGTGTCATACCTATGACTATTTATTTGCTATGAAGTAAAAATCTTAAGTCTAAGGATTGAAAAAAGAAAAAATTGTAAGAGCTATGAAGAAACATCTGATCAGTGCCCATTTATTTGAACTGAATGCACCATATTAATGTCATTATAGTGCTCTTAAAATCACAGCTCACACGCCAACTCAACAGACAAAACAACCAAACCAAAAAATCTTAGTTTATCAAGGTTTCAGGGGAAAAATATAATATGTGAGGCCCTTGCTGATGTGCTACTGTCAAACTAAATCAGATGTCTGGGCATCAAAACAGGCCCTGGGGAATTGTTACAAGCCACAGCTAATAAAAGTTGAGTGGTTCTTGATTAAGGCTGGCCTCACTCCATCAGTGAGCAGGGAGACTGTGGAAGCATGCAGAATTCACATTAGCCCCAATCACAATCTCCCACAGCCTTGCGAGGTCATGAGAGTATGTGACTTGTGAACGATAAAGCTGAATCACTCACCACAGTTTGCCTCGTCAGAGCCATCGGCACAGTCTGGATCCTCGTCACACACCCACAGCTTGGAGATGCAGTGCATGGTGGCCTTACACTGGAACTGGTCTGATGAACATGTGCTCTCGGCTGGTACATGTTCAAGAACGGCAAAAGGAGGGAGCCATTTTTTATAAAACAACATGGTGCACTCTTCAGTAAAGCATAGTAAAGCATCACAGACTCAATATGTAACATGACAGGTTAATGTGCATGCGCTCTAATAATACGTTGTTTGCAGTAATGGTTCAAAAGGAACAGCTTCTATTGAAATGTATTTTTATTTTTAATTAATTTTTAATTAATTAATTGAAAGTTTGTTTTTTTTTTAAATTATTTTTAATTAATGTATGACGATGTATGTATGATGGATTTGTCAAACCATCAAACCATTAGATCAACTGAAATGGAATGGTCATATAAATGCTTTTTAGGCTGCATTAAACAGTTATAATTGTCAGAATAAAATATTCAAAGCATGAATGGGCCAGTGTGACTAAAAATACCTGTTCCATGATTGAATAAAAAGTTGTTTTTATTTTTGATATAAACACATCACAGTATACACCTTAGAATGACTCACTTTTCAGTCAATACAGTTCATTTATAGAAGTTAAGAAGCAAAACAACCCATTCAAATTCGTTGCTGTGCTGGCCCATTTTTTGTACCGCATCTGCCTATTCAGGTTACAGCAGTTTAACCTGTCTGTTCTCATTGAAATAACAAATGTTGCAATTTAGACTGCTTCCTACACAAAAAACAGGGATGCTAATCAGAGACAGTTGCCATTTACATATATCAGTCTTAAAGGCGCAGCAACTGAAAGCTTGTTTAATTCTACGCTGAGGCTTCTGAATGTCTAATCAGTGCCTGGCATTACTGCCAGCTGAGGCTCATTCAGTGGGATGAAAGCTACTTTGAGGTCTGTCAGTCTGAATCATTAATATTCCAGGGGGAAAAGTAAAATTTGCGATGGTCTGTTTCATTTCCCAAGGCACACCTCAATTCAAGAGCATGAGAGCAGTTATTGTCCAAGCTTAACAGCTTAGAAGTAACAATTGTCAACTTTTCTTACGACAGTCGGTTTCGTCTTCGCCATCACCGCATTCGTCCTGTCCATTGCAGCGTTGATTTATTGGGATGCACTTTTGCTTCTTGGTGCACTTGAACTGACCCGGCAGACAGATATATGTATCTGCAAAGAGAAGAGGCATTCAGCAGAAGCGCTGAATGAGTCAGATTCCACTATAGGAAACGCTGCAGGGTGCCATCACCCAGTGTCAGGAGGGCTACTATAAAAGGGAATTCAATTATAGAAATCTGAAAGGTTTTCCTTAAAGGTTGACGAAGAGGACCTAGGTTCTCCACATTACTGTACAAACAATCAGTTGAGTTCAAAGTTTGTAAACCCCTGGTTGATTCACAAGTTCTGTAGATTTTCTGGCAAAATAAAGAAAAAACAAAAACTCACCTTCCCCACATCTGCACATTCATTTTAAAGCACAGTTAAAAAAAATAAAATAAAAAATAAAAAAAAGATAAAGATAAAAGTTTTATGCTTGTAGTGTTAATGTCCAAATAGTAAATCAGAGCTTCTGCACTCTCATTGATCTGTTTCAAATCTAATGTGCTGGAGTAATTACTTGTCTATGGTGTTCGTGTTGATCTGAATAATAAGATGTGAGTGTATACCAAGCATAGTCCCAGAAAAAAATGAATTGCAACCAAAGGAAAATGTTGCTTTTATTTAAGGTGTGCTTTTTAAACACTACTCCACTCACCACAGTTGGTCTCATCTGAGTTATCCCCACAGTCATTTTCTCCATCGCAGATAAAGGGGGGGAGGGCACACAGACCTGTGCCACACTGAAAGCGCCCAGGCTGACATTTGAATTCCGCTGCAAGAAATAACGATTAACTGTGAACTTGTGGGAACATCCAGCAATTTGTGCATGGACGTGTGTTTATAAGTCGCTGGAGTGAGGTCACCTGAAATGGGTTATTCAGCCGCAGTTCAATTATTTCTGTGAATGCTGCTTGCTGTGATTTAATGCTACCTGCCCTTTTCAGAATAGGAGCGGCTCCATTTATTAACACCAGCAACTGACAGCCTGTCATTTTCTGTTTCTTCCAGATGCAAGGAATGTGACATGTGGACCTTGATGTACTGAGTTTTTCATCAAGTCAATTAGAAGAACTAAATTCTGAAGCCCAGAGCACTAGATTTCCTCCACCAACTCCACTGGCATATAACTACAATAATCAGCATCTTACATAAGGAGCATTTAATCTTCATTTGAGTTGAGAAAGTAAGCTTAGTAAAATCATCCGGACTAAAAAGTAAAAGAGTTTCGAGGCTAGAATAACAATTACTGACAATTGGCGTTGATGTGTGGTACATGTAACCAGACTGGCTAACTCCATGGGGTCAGACACTTACGGCAGTCTGCAGGCTCATCAGAACCATCCCCACAGTCATCCACAGTATCGCACTTCCACCAAAATGGGATACATTCGTCAGTGCCACAGCGAAACTGCAGCACAAATCCATTTAAAGAGAAATCCAATGAGTGAATAAGATTTCTATATTATAATTAGCTATAGCAGCTTGTTGATAGTATCAGTATGAAATAAAGAAAATTAAAAAAAACATTAAAAACTGTGGGTAAGTTTGATTATAGGTTGTCAGATGAAACTAGTTAACTAGTAACCTGCTTATAAAGCCCACCTTGTCTTGAGATGAACATGAACAAATGTGTACAAAATGAATGTTATTGTCATTCTGCCACATATGGTTAGTTCTGTGAGAAACTTAAGGTGAAACCTTATCAAAACAACAGTAGTGCTTGTGTATGCTCTGATCTGATTTACACCATGAAAGCTTCACACTCCAGTTCAAAGCAAAAAGCATTGAGTAAGTGAGACCTTCCTTACCTGGCTGGAAGTGCAGTTAGAGAGGCAGGTTTTATTATCAGCAGCCAGGTAGAAGTTCGTAGGACAGGCACACTTGTGACCTCCACCAGGGGCCAAAAGGCACAGGTGACTGCAGCCCCCATTAGCCACCTGACACTGGTGTTTAGGGACTAGAAGAATGGAGAAAAGGGTTTTAAGGTGCTAATTCTTTATGTAACAAATAGCAGTAAACCTCTGTAAAGGGAATCCTCACCCTCAGGCTGGCGTAAAGGGTGATAAACTGTTATGGATTTAATGGCTTGCCAGGAATTGAGAAGCTCAACAGCATGAGCACCAGAGGTTTTGTGCGCACGACGAAGAGACTTTGACTTGCCATCTGTCCAATAGATAAAGTCCTCGAACAGAGTCAGCCCCATCACACCCTGTATATGATCGTGAGGAACTGAGGTAGAAAGCAGTTGAAACAAATTAGTCAGAGATGAACTGCTGATAATATTATCTTAATGTTACATTTTCAAGAGGAATATAACTTTTACTAACTTTCTTAGTGTAACACAATTTATTACAACTAATTCATTTCAATTACTACATTTATTAAGTTTATACAAAAATAGTATTTTTAAATAGATACAAGTCTTGTTCTACTAGCCTGCACGTTGAAAATGGCTTGGCTAGACAAGAAAACCTTCCTTTTGCTGCTCTATGTGTGTTATTTGTTTTTCCAAGAGCCATGATATGTTCAAATGAATGGATGTATTGCTTTCATTTGTTTAAACCAAACAGACCCAAGTCACAATGCTTGTTGCAGCATTATATGACTGACAGCTAATGACTGTAGAAAATTACAGCAATCATTACAAATAACTGCAAATATGCAATTATGTAATAATTGTGACAGCTCTAGGTATGAAACCAATGATACATCAGCAAGCCATTCATTAGAACATAAACCTTGTGTATCCACTCATTGTCCATTTAATCAGTTCCACTTGTCATGAAGGGGCACATTGTAGCGCTAAAAATGATGCATCACCTGAATAATACTTCCTTACTGGTGGTCCTGTTGGGGGCCACTGATGAATGGATAAAAGGGGGCTATCGCTGGATTTAGATGATGGACTGCATTCTATAACTGTAAACTACAAAGTGAACCTGTACAAGCAGAGCTGTTAAAATGGACAATAAGTGTAGACAGTCATTTTTCAAGACTTTAACATTTAAGTCAACAGCTCAACTTATAGCTCACATAGTCTGCTCTTTAAAAGTTTTCTTCTGTTGCCTCCCTGATCTAGTCATCCATTACTGGGGGATACAATCACAACTGAGCTCACATTTCAAACAGATGTAAGTGCTGCATGTCTGTGTACCTTTGTGCCTTTGAGAGCCATCCATGTTAGCAAAGAGAATGTGACTGTCATCAGCCCAGTAGATCCTCTTATTGGTGTAGTCAATAGTGAGGGCAGATGGGCTGTAGATTTCCTTGTCAACAATAACCGTCTGGCCCTGGCCATCCATGCCAACGCGGCCCACATGGGGATGTTCACAACAGTCAATCCAGAACACATACCTGAGGACAGCCATTACCTGTTAGCTCAGAAGGCACTATGATTGCATCTCAAATCACAATTAATACCAGGTCCATACCCTAACTGTGCATCCAGAGCCAGGTCTGTGGGGCTTTTGAGGCCAGAACTCAATAAGACAGTGGGATACAGGCCATTAGATTTGGACACTTCCAAAGTCTTTCTCTCTATATCACACCAGTACAGGTTCTTCCCAATCCAGTCAACAGCCAAAGCACTGGGTACGGCTGTTCTGTGGACGACCTAGCAAAAAGAGAAGCATATCATTGGCTGTCTTCTAACCTAGAGCAAGTGTTGGTTGTTCCACACTATATAATTGCTGTTCTAAAGAAAGACAGGTAGAAACAGGTAGAAACATTTGTGATGAGTATAGAACAAAGTGTCAGGCCGAGAAGCTGCGTTAGCAAACACTTAAACAATCCATCTGGCCCCACTTTCACATTTTTTACAGATCTCAAGCCCTTGGTGGTGTAAACAAGTAAGCCAGATGACAAATAAAATTGGCTCCCTCATGCTACGTTTCAAAACCTTGATAGCACAATGCATGTGAGCAGTCATAATGACCCGCGATTTGCTTTGAGGTCTTTCCCTATCATCAGCAAACAGGTGGGGGGAAGGGGGACGTTATATATATATCTACAACGATTGTCAAAGCTACCCTTTGTGCACTAATTTGAACTGAGTCGAGCATTATGGATTTTCTGAAAGCAGAGCAATGGCACCTCTGCTTCCTGAGGAGAAGACATTAATATTCTGAGTGGCAAAGAAAAGCCTGTGGTATTCTGGTGATCTCATCTAGAAGTGATTTGAAGCACTGCAGTCCATGGAAATGAAGGTTAACTAATTTAAAATGTCAACATTTGAATATATCAGCACAGAAAGAGGCTGAAAACTCTCAATTCTCACATCCCACCACACAGCATCTGTTGCTCACATGTACATTTCTTGGATCTTTGAAGTACTCTGTGCATGGCCCAAATGATAATTTTGTTAATATGGAGTAGCATTTAAATCTAACATGACCATACAGATATTAGATTTTAATCATGTTTTAACAGGCACATATTGTAATGAAATAAGATATAAACACTCGGTCTTATTACGTTTGCCCTCATTACTACAGTTCTATAAAGATTTCCTTATTAGAACGCACCAAAGGCAATACCCAAGGCACGGCACGTTACACAAAGGCAAGACTTGTACAGTCATTAATGAATGTTCGTAGCGGAGAATTACAGAGATCCAACCAGAAGATGTAATCATGTGGGACTGCTCTCTAAAGGCTATATCTATATGCTTGCTTCAAGCTACTGTGTAATACTTATGAGGGAGAAAAAACGAGAAGGTTCTCCGGAAAAAATGGATCTTACATTAGGACAATATATTCCGCAGTAGTGCATGAGCTCCATGAGTGTTTTTCTTTCCAGGTTATAAATGCCAAGCCTTATAATAATGAATTATTCAACCCTTAATACCTTTCAAACCAAGTTAAATGTCAAACACCCTATCAGTGCATTTAAACTGTCTTTCCGATGCACTAATGATTAGCAGCACAGCTCTGCTGAAAGATTAAGAGTTTTTGAAGTCCGGATGATTCTAATCTTTTAACCTCCCACACCTGAGTCAGACTGCTAATCAGAAGCTTGGTTACTTGACAGGCAGATACATTTTCACACATACACATTGATATAAACAAAAAGAATGATAACGACCCTTTGCATTCTCATTATAACCAAAACCCCCGTTCTCATGCAAAAACTGCTAGAAATACTGAATGCTATCATGAATTACCTTTATATGAAATAAAAATAACAATATTATTGATATTATTATAATTTTATATTATATTATAATATTATTCATAACTGTCCTGATGTGACATTGTGCTAGCCATGGCCATAATCTTTATGCAGGCTGTTGCTCTGTGTACAGAGCAAACATTTTTAAAATCAGCTCAACAAATAGAACAGGCTCAATAGAAGCTGCCATTATTTAATTGGATTCAAAAAATGTTCTGTCATCTAATACTGTAACACTAATTTTTCATTTAAAGTAGAAAAATTTCATTTCTGATGCATGTGTAGATTCAAAACTTTGTCAATACCACATTTGTGTTTGCAGAATAAAAATTCTTATTTTACAAAATGCATTTTGCCATGTACTTAATACACACCATCACTTAATTGTATAATTATATTGAAATAGTACATCAAAATGACAGTAATGTAGGTTATTTACATTTAAGCTAATCGTGTTCAAGTTAATTACATTTATTTAATTCAAACATTGCGATGGGCTGGCGACCTGTCCAGGGTGTTTCCCCTGTCCTTCGCCCTGTGTGAGCTGGGATGGTCTCCAGCACCCCCCCCGCGACCCTGCTTGGGACAAGCGGCAGAAAATGACTGACTGATTGACTGACTAATTCAAACATTCCTGTGCAATTTGGGCAAATCTGTCACAATTAATTCAGCTGTGCATCATATATATTCAGGCACAAGAGAAAACTTGGTGAAAGAGACTGGTGTCACTTAATACAGAATGATAAAACTCCCTTCTCCACTGGCATGCTGATGCAATAACCGCTCAGCACTTTCAGTTTGCTGATAATAATCCCCCGCCCCCCTCCAAAAAAAATACTAATGAATTTGAGATGGCTTGCTGAGGGGGAGAGATAGATCAGAATGCAGTGAGGGGTGGGGGCGCTCTGGGCATAATGAAGTCAAATGAGGCTTTTGGCCCTGCACTCAAAACTAATGAGATGGAGGGAAGGTGGCTCAGTAGGTGACCTGCAAAAGCTTACATGTGAGCACCTGCCATAGAACACTTGTGGTCTATTAAGCATTGATTTTAATAGCTGTGTCTTTTAACTGTCGCATAGATGCAATAAAGAAAGCAAGATTAGACTCAGTTACACTTAAGACCTGTAAATAAACCCTTCCCTGTGACTCATTAACAACAGTATTTTTATCATTATAGCACACTCAATTGTTTACTCTGTTCATTCTTAGGCCATTAACTACCAAATGTTCTAGTCACACTTAAAACCGTTCAACTAACGTGCCACTTCACAACTAATATAAGCTGGTAAGCCTTCATGCTATAATCTTAAACATTGAAAGTCCATTCTCTCAGGCAGGTAGTAAAAAAAAAACCAAAAAAACAAATACAATCACATACAAATAAAGTAAGAATGGATTTATGTGAAATGAAACACTGCAGTGAAACTTTCACACATGGGACAACCTTTAGAACACGTCAGCTTGTTGGGGAAATACCTTGAAGTCGTATTGCCCCTCAGTAGGGTGAGCTAAAGAGATACATCACTGTGAAACCAGAGCGCAGCTCTGACATGCAAACTCAAGTTTAGTCATGTGCGTTGTTGTGGGCTGTGAACATTCATAGAAAACTTATCTTGCCTGTCTAGACACTTGATATAACATCTGTTCAGTCATTTTCCACAATCTTTCTTTGCGGATAACATGTGATTTCCATAATCTTCATCTGATTTGGTAACTGCTAGTTGATTTGCCAACAACAGATGGAGGTTCTGATTCAAAGTTTGGATGTCATAGTGTGGGGCGCAGATTTACTTTTGTTGTTTAGAACTTTGTTTTTTATCTTTAGAGAAAGTTGTGGCAAGAATGGCTTTGGGGAAAAAAAAAAAACACCTCAGAAACACGAAAAACATGATCAAGAGTATGTTTACTAAACAAAATACTGCAGGATAGCAAAACCAGCCAGAAATAATGTTCTGTGTGAAATCTCTCCAGATTCTGAATTAAAAAGAGATTGATGAAAAAAAAATGAGACTGATTTTGGTATTTAGCTTTCCCTGCAAAGAGAAGATAGTAATGCAAATTGAAAATGAAATGTATATTCAGTGGTTGATTTTTTTCAAGGGCCCATTTGACTGGAACCTGTTAATGTTATTGCTTGTAGTTGCGGCAAGATTATTCTCCTAGTGTATCACAGCATCCCAGATATATTTCAAATGTATGAAACTGTCATAAGGATAAATTTATTCCACAGAAAAGTCCAATCATTAATGAGCCTATTGTGTGTGGCTGAAAAGGGTGACATTGGTTTTCCATCCACCTTCCAACTTATCTGTCTAACAAAGTTAGAAAATTGTTATACTTATGACTTAAACATGCCTCATCTGCTCTTACTCATCTGGGAAAGCTCGAACAACTTTGAAAAATAGAAAATCATGCGATAGTGACGTATAGCATATAAAAACACACATGTACCAAATGTGTTTCAAGTATTTTTATTTAATATTGTCATGATACCAACGCCTCAGCGCTTTTTACATCAGTCTGAATTGTGTTTGGAAGGTTAATGTCTGCTTTTCTTTCTTTCCTTCTCTTTCTTTCTGTCTTTCTTTCTTTCTTTCTTCATTTTTATTGTGATTGTTAAGGGGATCTCTGAAAAGCCTGGGAATGGAGAGAAAGGAAAAAAAAGCACGGACAGAGTGTATCCTACCGACCAAGGCTTTATTCTCGTGAACATTGTTGTATTCTTCTGACCAAGGCTGCATCATTCTGACAATGATGACCAGAGGACACTTCCCCCTTTCTTTTGTGGGGTTTTTGAAAAGGTTTTATGCAAGTTTATTGTGGCAATTTTTCTCTTAGAATTTTCTGTATGTCTCCAAAGGCCCGTATCAGTTACAACCACATTCCCTCAATAGTTTGATGTCGTATAAAAATAAATAAATAATAATGAAATATTAACCTATTCTTAATCCAGACAACCCATTTTTAGTACAGTGTTTTTAAAGGTGTTTTAAAAAAGTTATATACAGAAATGCTAATAATGAAACTAACTTAAAATTAAACCTCCAAACATTCATCGAAAAACTCAGGGACTGCATTAAGACCCATGTCATGTTTGTTTTCATTGTAACAATGATGTTTCAGGAATTTTGCCAATGGCTGGAGTTCTACTTCAGAGAAAAGAAATAAAAGTAAATAACATACCTTAAGATCACTTCCATTTAATCGAATTCTGTTGATCCTTCGCCCACTGGGTCGGCTGGAGTCAACCCAGTAAATGAACTCCTTCCTGTAGTCAAAATCTAAGCTGATGATGTTGTTGAGTCCCTTTCAACGTGAACAGAAAAAAAGGAAAGAAAAATGAAGCCGCAAACACTTCTAACATGAGAGAAGCTGCCTCGTTTTCCAGCAGCCATATTTCAAAGATCTCTTCCTTCCAGTCAGCGAACCACAATATCTGTTTGATGATGTATACAAAGCAGCACAGTTTTTCAGCCACACAAAGAGCAAATGACATTCGGCTTCGTGCTGCTACTCGATTAGCTGGATGACTTAATTAGCCACTTCAGATGCGGTTTTCTCTCAGTCTCTCAGACTGAACCTGGCAGGAATGTAGATGAGAGAAAGATGGGGCATATACCTTCTCTTTGATATCTAATCATTGTATTGATTGTGGATGGGAAGGCTGCCTGAGGTGGGTTTGTGGACTGGTGCTGCAGCAGGGTTCAGAAAGATTTCCAAGAGCATGCTGAAGTACATCCGTTACTGTCATGTTGGCATCAGTTCGCTGTCAGTCAGGCCAGGCAGCTCCCTATTCAGCAACACCCCTCTGCTCACCTCAGCACGGGTGCTAAGATTAGGCGACAGCATTGATGACAAGTGAAACCAGACGTGACACCTTCATCAGATCATCAGTACTCCCATGGACAAGCCACACTTATCCTACTGGGACTCACACAAAGAACCATCATGGGCTACGCTGGAACACAAGCTGTATGGAACACATCGTGAAATGTTTTTGACTATTGTTGTTTTCAAATAAAACCATTAAGATTACACTCTACTGTGACACAGCTGTAGATGTTGATATTGCTCTTTCTGTACTGAAAGATCCCAATGTTTCCTACAACAAAGTTTGCATATCATTTAGTGCTTCAACAAGACAATGAAATTTTACATAAGCATTAAAAAAGAAAACGTACCAGGCCAACCAAGAGATCATATCACCATTGTAGCATGGTGATAAACCGATAAGGTCTTTTCAGATTAACATTAATATGATTATAAGTGATCACTGATGATAGCCTAAGCTGAGGTCAGTTAGGTTAGCTGCTGAATCATCTAATCATACATAGTCAATGCACTTTCATTAAATCAAAGCAGTGATTAAAGAGCCTGAGTGCTGATGAGACCCCTGGATAAAAGGAGCCCATCACTGACAGCCCTATAGACACAGCTAAAAAACTCTGCGATGAATAATACAATGAGCAGAGATTGCAGAAATGGGCAAATTCACATTTGGCTGGGAATCATCATTTAGATGATAATTCTAGTATCTGCCTCTGATGACACCAGCCGTAGACACAGTAACTGAAAAATGTGAAAATGTTCAGAGTGGGCAAATCATGGAAAAGAGATGTAGACACAACAAATATTATTTAAGACAGTAGAAAGTACTAGCAATGTATTAATTTTTAGCATTATATTCAGGTTTTAATATTACAGTGAGAAAGTGAGAGGCCATAATTGCAAAGGAGTGTGTGTGTGTGTGTGTGTGTGTGTGTGTGTGTGTGTGTGTGTGCAATTCTGGCCTCTCACTCTCTTACTTATGTTCATACTGAAGACCTTCAAAAGTAAAGGTCACTTCTTTCCTATTTGTTAGTGTAGCTTATTTATTTATAAGTCTATGAGAATTGTCCAGTGAGGTCTTCCAAAGACACCTGGAGATAGTGTTTTAAAAGCCGTTTAAAAACAGTGAGGGCTGCAAAAATGGATTCTATCGTTACACACAGTATGTGAACAGTTGAGCCTCAACCTGCACGGCTACAAATAGTCTGAAAGGTTAAACTAGGAGCACTAAAAAAAAAAGAAGTCAGTAAATTAAAGATTGTATTAGTGTTGTTACTTTTAAATGAAACTATATATACACATTTCTTGACAATACATTTTAAAATCATTGCCATGTGAACATTACCCACGAGTTGGATGCATAAAACTTGTCCTTTGGAGCCTGAGCTAGAGCACAGTAACACAGAACTTGGACAAAATACAGTAACAAAGTCACTTCATATGCAGGGCTTAAAAAGAATCTTTAGGAAAGAATTTACCTGCCTCTTGTGTTATTAAAAGCCAAACTTTTTAAGAAAATCACTTGCAAAACATGCCACTAAAGTGTTGCTGCTTTAAAAGCAGACCATGGACACTGTTTTCACTCCACCATTAATGTGAAGCTTCACCAAGAAATGCGCCATTTAATGACTTCAATTAGTCTTTTCAAAGGAGAGCACAAGCAACTGCCAGCGTGTTATCGCAGCCACGTCACCATTGCTCTTAATTGGTACTCTATTAAGCTTTCACTGTGCTAGCAGTTCTATTTCAGGGCTTGTTCAACGAATCGCCACTGGGATTTATAGTAACGCATTCTGTTGCACAGATTAGGCCTGGCTGTTGTTTTTACAATCAGGTCTGAAGAACTATGAGAGGCTCATGCTATTTCACTACAAAGCAAGCAAAAAACTGAAGAAGAGAAAAACACATACCTGTTTCAATAGAGTATAATTAGACCCATCGACACTCAATTTTCTAATTTCATGATGATCAGCAAGAATGAGGAAGGGTTCTTCAGCTGAAGAAAAAAATCATGGCAGCTTTAAGATCAAATATTTCACTCTGCTGGACCAAAGCATGTTATGGTGTCACAGAAAAGGCAGACAATATTAAATTCTCTATAAATGAACAAGAAATAACCATACATTAAACCTGCATTAATAAAACAGTATATCTATCATCAACACCAACATATAATCCCAGCTGTATTGAAAGGTATTTATCAATAGTTATGTATTTACCTGAGGCTTTTTAAGCCTCAAACGATTCCTTTTCAAATTTCCTTAAGCTTATGGCTAGAAAGAACCCTTGAACATGAGGCATGTCTTCCATTAGAGCCCTCAGTGGGATAAGCCTTGGGGTATGGAAGAGATGTGGTTACCTGAGAGAGACCTGCAGCTATTGGGGTCGTGTTTTGAAGCTTCGTATCCATCTACACACAAGCACTTGTAAGAGCCATAAGTGTTGATGCAGGTTTGACTGCAGGGGAGGCTGGAGGAGCATTCATCAATGTCAACACAGCTTTTCCCGTCATTTTTAAGGCGGAATCCTGGCCAGCACTTACACTAGACACACAAGTGAAAATAGATGGAGGATAATTGATATGTTTCTACCTCAGGGCTAGTAAATTGCAACAAATCACTTTGGCAATATCTTCTCAACTTTACTATGTCATTAGTAAGGCGGGTGCTAAAAAAGTTCCAGTTGTTACTTTTTCATAAGCTTGTAGTCTGAATTAGAACTTTAATGCTGAACAGCTAGCAAGGAGTCCTGGTGGGCAGCCTAATTTAAGGATTTTTTTTTTTTTTCATTTGTAGATTGAACAATTCTGTTTAAATTCTAAGCAAAATAACAGTGCAAGGACATTTTGTAAGGTAGAAATCAATATAAACTTTTTCTTTTGGCTGAGTCAGTCATTGTGTTTATGGCTGCTTCCAGACTTCTTGTTTTCTGCTCTGAGCTCAACTCATGGCCTTTTCTGCAGATCCTTCAATTTATACCAAACTGCTTGTAGATCAAGGTCTTCACCTATGTGCCCCCTGGCATGGCAGTGGTTTCTGGACAATGGGTTCTGTTTCAGAGGACAGTAGATATTGGTCAGGATTCAGTATAATACCAATAGCTGCCCTCTACTTGCTGTCAGCTATGATAGATCACTTGGATGAGACATTTGTAGCTGGGGTGTGATCTAGACGATCTTGGTCATCAGACACTAAGCAGAACTGGCTATGTCATACTTTTCATTTGAAGCACTAGACAGATAAGTTTAAGTTGATAGTTTTAACTAGTAAATGAAGTTTATAGTTTATTTTATAGATTTTATAGAATCAACAACTGAACTTAAAGGGAAAGTCCAGGGTTTTAGAGTTTTAGTTCCGAACAGTCACAATTATCTGACTGTAAATAAAAAACCTAGGTTGATGGGCAGGCTTATTTAACTGTACTTTGCCTGAGTAAAAGTTATGTTTACTGTCCAAACAAAGGGGTTACACAGAGGTGACCATGACAGTGTAAAGCATTCACCAGGACAGAAACTGACCTGTGTTATATCTTAAGAAATTATTGGACTGTTAACAAACCTTGTATCCCACCAGTAAGTCCTGACAATCTTGCGTACACCCACTGACACGTCGATTTAGGCATTCATTAACGTGGCAGTTTTTCTCATCCGAGCGGTCTCCGCAATCATCTTTCTGGTCACAGAGACTGGTCTCAGATATACAGCGGCCATTGGTGCACATGAAAAAGGAGCCGTTGCACAGGCTCTCTGAAAGAAGGGGAAAAAAAGCTTCTCTGAAAATCAATTGCTCTGTGACAAAACATAAATTCAACTGAATAATGTTTACTACTTTGTTCCCATAAAGTTCCCATAAAGGCAGAAAAAAAAACATCAGAAACCCAAATGTTATTCCAAGCATCCTTGCAAGTGCCAGCAGGCTCAAAGGCTTTTTACAGATGCTGGGTGCACTCAGCCAAAAACATGCCATCCCTCAGGTCAGCCTTATTCACTTCAGGCCCTTTGCTTTTATGTTCCCTCTGCCATTTGTATTCCCTCAGATGTTTCTGCAAGTCTTGTGTCCATCAGTCAAACACTTTTCAGCCAGCACTCCGCAGACCCTTTACCGGCAGCCAGGCATTTGAGGTTTCGGGGGAGTTCGTCAGAGTGATCCGGGCAGTCTGGGTAACCGTCGCACTCCCACTGGGCACTAAGCAGGCAGCGACCATCGGCGCAGCGGAACTCATTTGGCCCACATGAGCGGTACACTGCATGAGAGAAAAGACCGTTAACCTGTTAACACACTGTCCCATCACAGCATGAATACTTCAAAGAGAAAACACGCACTGATTCTTCTGAAAGAAGAATGAACAATGTATTCGGGGGTCTCTAAGGTTGCGGTTTCTTCAAAAGTAAGGGGACCTTTTGGATTATTGATGGAATGTCTAAATAAAATCTAAATAAAATCTAAATAAAAGTGAGAGATCTTATTAATAAAGACTGGGAGTATACCTGACTAAATAAATTCTGAAAAACAAATTATAAGAGATGCATGCAGAATTACCATGATCCATTTTAGGGTGCATTCGTTCACATAGTTAAGGTTCTTGTGAAGTGAAAATGGAAGCATTTTCATTTTAGTTCAGTCTGTATAGCTAGTTTCCAGGAACAATTGTAACAAATTTAACAAAAAAAAAAAAGCCATGGATAAAAATGCCGCAACACAATTCTTTTGTGTTTTTAGAATTTAGTTTTGGTCATGAATCATAAAGCCTATAAACCAGATTTTTGGTAACAGAGGGACAATAGCTAAACAAATAGTTAAACCCCTGTTTAAATTACATTAAATAGTTTATTCTGTTTATTAATTAGCTACAAAATATAATTCAACAAAATATGCTAACTTTAAATGATAAAAATGGGATAACTGTGATCACTGATTTATTTAATATATTCGAAAGATAAGACATAACATAGTATTTTGAAACAACAAGGTGATTCACCTGCAAAATATAACCACATGGGGGTGGGCCAAGATTTTTGCACAGTATTGTTTGTGTATTACGATTAGTCAGAGACAACTGGTTAAATTCAAGAAGGGCTGAATCACAGGTTAAAACTGTTTTCTGTTTTATACCAATTAAGTGCTATTAAAATGAATTTGTGTCAGTATTGCACGGCAAATCCAGTTGTGGGAGGTTGGGCAGCGGTGGCCTAGTGGTTAGGGCGTTAGCTGCATGATCGGAGTTCAAGATCAGGGGTTCGAACCCCTTCCCAATAAGTTGCCCTTAGGTACCCTTGAGCAAGGTACCGTCCCTGTCACTGCTCCCCGGGCGCTTTCAATAGCTGCTCACCGCTGCGTGTGTTTGAGTGTGCATGGGTTAAATGCAGAGGTCCAATTTCATTGTGGTGTGCTGTGCTGTGACCTCGCAATGACGAGGGTTGTCACTTTCACTTTCATCCTATGATTGGGTCATATAGACACCTACAGCCTGGTAACATTTGAACTTCATGCAAACTGCATTCCAGAGCTTATTCACTCAGAGCTTATTTATGGCTTAGGAAGTAATGCAGAGCTCTCAAATTAAATTAGTGCTCAAAAGCTAATTCAGAGCTTTGAAGCTAATTTAGTGTGAACAAGCATTTAAGGAGTTATTTTCTACCAGGGTAATCGCACCAGGGTTTGGTTCAATCAAGCCACATTTGCCAAATGTGAACACACCCCTCAGGAAATTGCCATGTAAAGCACCAGCTTACTTTACTTTATATTTTTTATTTTCTGTTGTTTTAGACAAAATGCCCTGCCACTGTGCAGCAAAATACTGACTTAAATACTATTCTTATCTCTTCAGAAATAACTGTTAAAACAGTGGCTTTTACAGCTTTCAATAGTGACCATTCTCAGCAGCTGAAGAACTGCATTGTCCATCGACTCTCAGTGAGGGGTGCCCTTTCACATTTAGCAGCACAATCCTCAATTTTCTCATCAAAAATGACACAGATTGAACACTCAAGACAGAATACATTATGTCTTTCATGATTTAGGCAGAACTATGTTCTTTAAAGCATTTTAGTAGCCTAACCCTGGAACTAAAAGCACCCATCTAATGCAAGAGCTAAAATTTGAAGACTGAGTTTAAATGAGCTGATTTACATATATACATTTTTCCCCATTGAAAGCTTTAGTAGTACACTTGGATTAGAAAAAAAAACCTACATTTGCCTTGTGTAGCATTCGATCTTCATTTAAATAAAATGAGCCTAGATGGTCATGACCTTGTATCTGATGTTCAATTTTCTCTAACACTAAAGAAATGAAGGTCCTCTCCAGTGTCCGGTGACATTTACAGCAGCAAAGTAATAAAGAGAAAGATAAATATAAAGCTCACCACATTCAACTGATTCATCCGATCCATCCCCACAGTCGTTGTCATGGTCACAAACAAAGCGTTTGGGGATGCAGGCTTGGTTAAGGCATCTGAAAGAATTCTCATCACATGTGTTATTAGGTGCTGGAAGAGAGAATCAGAAACTAAACTTAGTTGCAGCCTTTTAACTGCTGTAAATGCAACACAAAGCTGCACATGAGGGCAATTAATTCCAGATCTGTGTCACATCACCATACTGGCATCTACACTTGATCATTTCCTATAAAATATGGTAAAAATACCAAGCATCACCTGCTACTTTGAGTCATTCCTATATTAAAAAAACATGCAGAATACTTCCAAAAATAAGTCCAAAATAACCCTTTTAGCCCAAGGCTATGCTTACATTATCAGGCTAAAGTAACACAAATAAGATAAGTCTGTATATCATAATACTTTAATACTGAAACCTAAGTTATAGTTACTACAAACATCAACCCTGTATTTTTTCTTTCAAAAATAGATGTAAATAAGCATGTTAAAGGCCAAAACCACTGTAAATCCTCATTACTCCACACAAATAAATACTCAAAAAATCACATATTGTGAGCATTTGCTGGGCTAATTATGTAAAAGGAATGAATAATTGTTTTCTTTCAATATTTTTTTTACTGGCCTAAAACCCAGTATCTGTGGTCACATGAGACCATTGGCTGGAACACAGATAAGGCAAATATGATTGGTTCTGATGGGATCCGGTTTTGCTGGGCACAAATAGTTCTTTGAACACCTAATGGCAACAAATAATTTGTTGTAATTGTAACTGTGTAACTGAGTTGTGAAGAGTGCTTTGATGAACAGGTCCTCTAATGCTTGGTGTGTCTGTGGCTAAAACGTGCTTCATTTGTGTGTGTTTCTTTCAGTATCAAATGGACTGAATCGTTCAGCACAAGATCAGATACATATTTATGTTGTTTTAACTTTTTGGTCATTTTTTTCCCATTGTGCATCCACATAATTCTTTTGTTTGGCATTTTTTTTCTACCTGCATCTCTTAAAGCTGAGATTTGTTTTCATAATGAAAGTCTGTACTTCTGCTCTGTGTAGGACATGAAACATTAGTGTGATGCTGTTGATTAGAATGTGTGGACAAAGTTCGCTTCAGAAACATTAGATGTAAAAAACATTTAGATGTAAAAAAAAGAAAAAAAAGAAAAAAAGCAGAATAGAGTAATAAAGCTTGTAATGTCAACATAGATTTGGAGAATCCATTGCATATTAATTCTAGTTGCAACACACTGACATGCAGGGGACAGGAATTAATCAGTACCACATCCTGCAGCAGCCAGTTCATCGCTGCCATCAGGGCAGTCTCTTTCTCCATCACACAGCCAGCGTTTGGGCACACAGGCGTATGACCCTGGGCAGCTGAACAATCCTGGACCACAGGTCATAGAACCTAAGCAGAAATTAGCAGCGTTAGCAATGCAAATAAAATTCATACTTGCATTTATTTATTTAATTTAATGCACTTTAAAGAGTGCTTACATGAGCAACAAGCGGCTTTTCACATTCATGCTTAAAATTATTTCATAAATGAAAGAGGCAGTTTTCAAATTTTACTTTTTTTTTTATTTTATTTTTCAGAATTGAAAAGAGTCTAAAAATCCATTTTTTTTTTCACAAAAAAAAGACATTCCAGCAATATCCATCCATTTTCTGCCGCTTTTCCCAAACGGGGTCGCGGGGGGGTGCAGGTGTCCAACCCAGTGCACACAGGGCGAGGACGGGGGACGCACCCTGGACAGGTCGCCAGCCCATCGCAGGGACAGTCCAGCAATATGTTTCATCAATATGTTTCTGACAGTTTTACACTAAACAGAGTTGAAGGGGTGCTGGACACAGGCTGGTCACAGGATGAAAGGCAGAGGAATTCCTGGGACAGGTGCCAGTCCATCCCAGGTAAGTCTCACACAGACATATATTTGGACTGTGAGAGGAAACTGGAAACAAAGGGAGGACATTCAAACACAGAAAAGGGACTCATGCAGCTCTGCCAGGGAATCGAACCTAGAACCTTATCAGAATGCTAAAATAAACCTTGCCGTCTTTAAATGAGTTTAAAATTCTTTCGGTAGTTTTGAAAGTGCTCAAATAGCAAACCCAAAGAAATTAGCTTTAAAACACACCGCAAAGATCCTGGCTTTCATCCACACTGTCCCCACAGTCATCCTCGCCATCACACAGCCACTGTTTGGCTATGCACTTGTTCTTGGAGCAGGCAAATTGGTTCCACAAACAGGAGGAATCTGTCAACGACAAAAGTTCAGAAGTGGTGGGTAATGATACCTCAAGCAGAGATAACACACATGACTAACCTCCTACCCGATGCTTTTAGAGAGGCTTTCTCTTCCAAGGCTATGTTTATCAATGGTGGTTGTTTAGTTCTCTTTTGCTTTTTCATGGTCTTTTGAATTCACAAAACATAAAAGCATCATGATGGAAAAAAGTAGATCCAAAGATATTGTGAGAGTGTAGCGCTTTTCTCCTGGTCTCTTACAACAAAACTGATAAACATGCACGTCAAAGAGTTGTGTTGGTAATAAAATATACAAATACTTTCATCCTTTGGTATAATATTCTGAATACTTCCAATTGTTTAGACCCATTAAATGACAAGTGTAGAAGGACTCTAAAAAGCAAAATGCTTGAGGCCCCATTAAAAAGAACTGCTTGAATATAAGTCTCTATGGAAGTTTATTGTTTTGTAAAAGAGAGGCAGAAACTGAAAAAAAGAAATTAAAATCTCAAAGACTTGATGAATATAGATTTGTTCTGGTTTTAAGTTCAATACATAAACCCCATTGCAGCATGATTTTATAGCCCTGTCTGGGCTTTGAAAATATGCCAATAGAGGCAGAAAGATTCCCTCTTGGGGTCACAGCATGAAGAATGGAATTATGAGTCACAGCAGGAGAGTGGTCTCATATTCCCATCTACTTCTCTGACTGCCTGATGCACTTGCACTAAATCTTCAGATTTCCTATCTTCCTTTGAAGTGCTGATGGAGAGAAAAGACTGAAACCCGCTCCCCCCAAGTTTTCAATTTCTACAGCTGTGCCAGTGTGAAGGTACAGGTATTAGAGCTTCAGAACATGGCACATAAGGCTAGCAGTACCGATGTCGTATTTGTTGATTAACACAATTTCTCCACTGTAAATGAATACATTTATATTTGCGGCATTTAGCAGACACTAAATGTAATATTATTAAATGAAATATAATAATTTTACATTCCCTTCAAAGAAGCTTTCCAGAAATATCCTCTGCCACATTAACACTGTAATGACAGAACAACTGATAATGTATGATCTCTAGGTGCTAGACTGAGTGTACTTATGGCTTTAAATGCCTGCAGTGGGAGAAATGGAGAGAACTGAGGCTTATTTAAAGTGAACTGGGAATTAAAACTCTATTACCTTCAAAAGCGTGCCATTTAAATAAAAAAATAAACTTTAAAGCACTGAATCACTGGACTAATAAAATCATTTGACAGTATTTGTTGTTATCATGACAAATGAAAGTACACATTTTGCCTCAATGTGCTTTCCTAAACATTCTCAATCTTGTTAGACTTTAAGAAATATCGACCAAAAGTTTCATTACAGAGAATAAACAGTCCTTTATCTGGAGTTAACTGGATTATTGTAGAGTGGCTCTACTGTTCCCTTTTCATCTCTTCCAACTTCAGGTTCAGAAAAAAAGCTGTATTGCCTGTCGTATTGCATGGATGTCACATTTTCCCCATTTAGCTTAAATATAGTATAAAGTAAGGTTACTGAGCTAGTGCTTGTTGCTGTCGAGTGTGATGACAGGTGGATGAAGTGAGAGCGTGAGGTGAAATATGATATTACTATTTTTCTTTGCATGTTGGTGCATAAGGCCATATTTAAAAATATGATGATGTTTAGATGTAGGTAGGAGTCGTTCCACCTCAATCAAAAACTGTAGGAAAACAAACAAAAAAAAAATTATTTGAACACCTATTATGCAACACAAAAAACTGCTTAAGTCAAAAAAATTCCAGACACCGGTTCTGATTTTCAATAAGTTACTGAACAAGTTAGAGGTCCTGGCCACATTGATAACATTAACATTTGAAAAGTTAACAGCGATGACTTTAAAATCACTTCAAATTACCTTTTAAAACAGGATAGATATAAACAAGGAACAAATCACACCAAATCAATTAGGAAATTTCTCCTACAGACTAGGTGTAATCTGGGCCTCGGAAACAGGGGTAATATCAGTATTCATGTTAATAAAATGTGTTTCTCTAATTGACATGCTCTAAAATACAGAAGGGTAAAGCAATACAATTGCACTTGGCAAATGCATGAATGTATTTTCCATATACACTACTTTGGCACCCTGTTCTTATTGCTGTTATAACCTACACTTGCCAACCATTCCGGTTGTGTTTAGGTTGTAAGCCTGGAAATCTTTGTGTATTATTCATCAAACCAACATGCACAAAATAATGCCAGTGTGTACTCCAATTACATAAGCTTTTTAAAAGAAGCTTATCAAACTGCATATAATTTTTTCTTGAAATTCCACGCACAAATGAAGCATACTAACAATATTAATATGCATTCTATTTCAATGCATTTTACGCTTTATCTTGCCATAAAGATTTGATTAGATTTTTTTTTTTAAAGATTACTGCACAAAATGTTTGCATGTATGATCTTTTTGGTAAAATAGATATATCAAATCCTGTACCTGTCCAGACAAGATACTGGGCTTTAGACCAGTTTAAAGGGGTGTGTTTGTTTAAAGAGGTAAAAGGTAGTTCTACCAATGTTACTGATAGCTTAATCGCATTTTCAAACACACTCTGCTAGTTTTACACTATACATGCTTTGTTGTTCTCCATCAAAGATGTGGATGTTTGGCATTTCTTTGTTGTTGGTGGTTCTAAAAGCATGGCAGGGGAAGCAGGTCTGTTACCCTACAATCTTAAAAATATAGATGGGTTCTTTAGAGCTATGCCATAAAAGAGCACACCCTCCCCCCACACACACAAAAACACACAAAAACAACTTTACAATAAGTATTGAAAAGTTACAATCTAATGAAAAGGGCTGAGGGAGAGAGTTATTACTTAAAAAAAGGTAAGTATAAACACTCTCACTCTTCCATTTTCTTAATTGCTTGTCCTGATTATGGTTGCGGGTGGTGCTTGTGCCAATACTGGTGCTCGTACGGTGAAAGGAAAAGACAGGTTGCCAGTTCATCAAAGGGGAAGATGTACATAGTCACATGCAAAAGCTCTAAGTATGTTTTAAAGGGGATTATTTTCACATGCAGTTTGACCACAGGTGCTTGCTCAAGCTGTTCTTTTTACAACTTCAGCTGTAAAAGCAATTTAACTGCAATATGTAAATAATGTGGTGGGCAGTGGTGGCCTAGTGGTTAGGGCGTTAGATGCATGATCGGAGGATCAGGGGTTCAAACCCCTTCCCGATAGGTTGCCCTGAGGTACCCTTGAGCAAGGTGCCGTCCCCGTCACTGCTCTCTGGGCGCTTTCAATAGCTGCCCACTGCTGCACGGGTTTGAGTGTGCATGGGTTAAATGCAGAGGTCCAATTTCATTGTGGTTCATGTGTGCAGTGCCGTGACCTCGCAATGACAAGGGTTGTCACTTTCACTTAATGGATAGTTACATGAGAATTATTATTAATTCTAGAACTTATTAATATATCAACTATTCTGGGCTGTAGTTCGCATAGTTAATAAATAATATGTCTATGGATGTCGTGGTTCTGGAGATATGTCTTTGTGAATACATGTGACTATGCATGGTCTCATACGTGACAGTCAGTTTGAAGGTCAAAAGGTTTCTGATGTCACATCTTGCACATGAAAGAAATGTACAAGCCCACTCGTTTTTAACCTAGAAGCTTTACACTGCTACCTGTGTGGGATGACTGTATGTGGACTGTTTGTGTGCTGCAAAGATTCCATTATTAAAATAAGTTAATAATATTCTCATATTTTGAGAGCGCAGTGTCCGGAAAGATGAAATATTAACATTCCCCCTAACGCAAAGTGTTGAAATGGTGTTAACTTCACGGTCAAGGATGTGGCCATGTAACCGGAAGGCTGTGTGTTGGAGTTCGACACTTGAGAGCAGCGTGGCATGAGCTGGCAATCTGAGGATTACTGGTGTCAAAATTCAAATTGAGCCTGCCACCGACTTGCCCTCGAGCAAAGCACTTAACCATGGGTTCTGCACCATGGCTCACCCTGATTAAGACAGTAACCTCTCCCTCTGTTTCTCTGAGGACCTGGAAAAGGATTTTGGATTCTCAACACAAAAAAAAAGTGCAATAAATGTTATGTGCTCTTAAATCCTCATGCCGCAGGGCCTGAAGCAGTTGTCTACTTTATCATTGTGATGTGTGCAAAAGTGGCAACATTTAGGTCATGCAACATCTATTCACAGATTAGGATATCTTCCATCAGTCATCCTTCATTACATTAGGAGTAGCACACAGCTTGGGTGAGATGTTGACCAAAATGTCTTGGTGACGGTGGTCTAGTGGTGGTACTTGCCTACGGACCTCTGGATCAAGAGGTCCCAGGTTCGAGTCCCACCTCTAGTGCTACCACCACTGGGTCCCTGAGCAAGACCCTTAACCCTGAGTGTAATTAGGACATGGAAGTCGCTCTGGATAAGAGCATCTGCTAAATGCCGCAAATGTAAATGTCTTGAATTCCTCCATCGACTCCTATTGCACTATTATCACCTTTATGGGTGTCGGTGAACAAAACAGGATTAGCCAAAACCTGTGTGTTAGTACGTTAAGACCAAGTCAAGATAAAAAGGAAAGTTTGAGCCAAACTTCAGCCTAAACTAATGTATCAAAAGTATGTTCAAAGATGTTGGCAATGTCTTCTCATCAAAACAGTCCCCCTCCCAGCAGAATATTTTGAAAGTTCAATATGGAAAAATGCATCTGTGAGCAGTGTTTTTATTAATATTAAAGAGAACAATGCTGGTTTTATTGTTGGATGTGTTCAATTTTCTTATTAAGTATTTATGTCTGAGAACAGAATTTCTGATTTGCTGCAGAGTAATAATAAAAAGGCAACTGGAGTATGAAACATTCCTATGCACTTTGTTTTCATGTTCAAAACGGTGAAAACTGAACAGGGAATTGGTTGTTCACAAATACACAGAGCTTGATTTTAAAGTTTGGACACTGCATATTACATATGGTGATTTTTAATTTATTAAAGGGAGACAACTTTTGCAGCAAACAATGTTTTATTTATTTACTGAACAATATTATGAACAGTTACTTTATATCAAACTAATATAACAGTATTTGTGACTTCGGCAAAAGTTTGGACTAAATGAGTATTTCTAGCTTTTAGACATAATAATCCAGTCCTCTTTATAGATCACTTCTAGTACTATTTTTGCTGCTCATGCATCAGCGTGTTTACGATCGACCCACAAGTTTCAGTTATGACTATAGCTTGCTTCTATCTAACCATGTAATGTGTTGTGTCATTGGTTGCCACATCTAAAGTAAAGGAGATCCGTTCCCATGCTTAACAGTTACAAAGGTTTTTTGTTCCCATCAAATGCTACTTTGTCTTCCTCCAAACATATCCGGTAACTCTGACCAAAGATTTCTGTTTACTTCATCTGTGCACACAATTTAATTCCCAAATGTCTGATTTAAGATGTTTTGCATATTTTAGATGATAATCTGTTGAGGTTGCAGGGAACCATGTTTGTGTAACAAAGCTGCCCGGCAGAACGATGCACATGTTTTGTTTTAATCTTGCCTAACCAACATTAATGAATCAATCATGGTCTAACAAATTCATTTACATCTAAGATTTAAAAACTAGAGGCGGCGATTTATTAAAAAAAAAAAAAAAAAGAG
Organism: Hepsetus odoe; assembly: GCA_017165825.1. Taxonomy (NCBI): domain Eukaryota; kingdom Metazoa; phylum Chordata; class Actinopteri; order Characiformes; family Hepsetidae; genus Hepsetus; species Hepsetus odoe. The sequence continues at coordinate 19,162,947 of CM029369.1, forward strand.
AAAGAAAACTCTTGCTGAGGAGTTTTATATCTGAGGACAAGACGTTTTAGAAGGACGAACACAAATTACACTCACGGTACTACAGTAGAGATATGAACTTAAATTTGATTGACTGCAGGCTTATTTTAAATATACACAAAACTGTAATATGGTGAGTAGTACATCAAGTTTTGACCTAACTGTACATTTACAAATACAAATGGAGCTGAAGATTCTTTCTGGTTTACTGCACCGGTAGCCTCAGGATATGGACCTTGGTTTTGCGATCAAAGCTGGCAACTAATCTCTTCTTCTCCACATGACAATTCAAAATGAAAGAATTTGATGGAAGCCTAATATTTGCAGGTTTGAAGAAATCATGCTTACCACACTGGAACTCATCTGCACCATCTTCACAGTCTTTCTGCCCATCACAGAGCCACACACTGGAGATACAGTTCCCACTGGGGCAGGCAAAGTGGCCCTCCTCACACCTGTGCCCATGGGAGACTGCGAGAGCCAAACACAGTGAAACAGTTCACTTTGCCATGTGGGAGATATGTTCAATGGTTGTTCTGGTCATTATCTCTCCCTTGGTAGATGTCTCTTTGCAGGAGTTTAATGATACACCAGCTGTTTTCCATTTGCAGCCAAATAAATGAAAATCAACAGGAAACTAACAAACTACACATAGCTACACATAGTTTTCAGTTGTTTTTTTTTTTTTTTTGGCTTTCCTGTGCAAAAAATTAATTATGGATTAAAAAAAACATCCATAAATGCATGGACCTTGACAGTACAGTTCAGAGAAAACTGTTAAAACACCTTTATATCTTTCATGGATCTTCACACTTACAAATTTATTGGTAAGAACGGTTTTAAAAAGGATACTAAAGATACTAAAATTGAATCTTCAGCATGTTAGCCAAAATAAAAAAATAAAAAAAGGTTTAATATAGTCACAAAAATGTTTCTTTTACCTCTTATCATTAGAGGAACTAAAATAGGTTTTATATACATGTTTAAAAAAAGTTCCTTAAATTCCTCAAGTTTCCCATTAAAAAAGCCATAAGATCGAGAAAAGAAGAATGAATTTATTCATGGTTTGAATGTTCTATATAGATCCAGTGCTTTTACAAAAAGGCCCCCTGAAGAACCATTTTTTTAGGGTGTATCGCTCCAAGCAGCCTTTTTGGGCTCCTTTTTTTAAAGAGTGTATATCTCCAAAAAAAGCTGACACACCAAACTGAACTCTGTCACCAGTTGTCACTTGTGTCTGAGCTATTAAAAAAAAAAAAAAAGCACTGACTGTCAGGCTGCTTCAAATTCAGCTGCTTTTGGTGAGCGCTGACAATTACTAAACATTATTCACCCCTTTAAGCACCTGGTGTTAGATGAAGCATAGAGAGAAAGAGAGGGGCTTGTCTTTGCTTCGTTACACACTTCATAAACAGTGTTTTGACAAAATTAATATGGTTTTAATAGAAGTTGACTTTCTAAAGCTTTAAAACACAGAAAGGAGAGAATTACCCTGACAGTTCATCTCATCCGCATAATCCCCACAGTCATTGGCTCCATCACAGACCCAGGTTGGATGAATACAAAGGGACGTGGAGTTGCAACTGATGAAGCTCTTTTCTGCTGCTCCCATCTTGAAAAACTCAGTGCAGTTCATATTACCTAATAAATCGAGAGTCTTTTTTAAGCGTAACCGCTTTTACAAACACCATGTGCATGTGGATTTTTCTAGTCTCTGGATCAAACCTTGACACTGTCATGTGTCAAGAACGCAATTTACAACAATGTTTCACTTTGACAACATATAAAAGCTGTGCACAAACTGTCCATGGCAAATCTGATAAAATATTTAATAAAATAAAAGTGAATAAAATGACCATTATAACCAATAACTTAACACTTAAATATAAATATAAAATAAAATATAAATATAAATATAAATAATATAAAATATAAATATAAAAATATAAATACTGTTTAAAATATAAATAATGATTGTTTATTTTGATCAATTTACAAAATGCAAAGTGAGCGAACAAAAGAAAAATCTAAATCAGATCAATATTTGGTGTTACTACCTTCTGCCTTCAAACCAGCATCAGTTCTTCTAGGTACACTTGCACAAAGTCAGGGATTCTGTAGGATTATAGTCGGTGTATAGCCAGTTTTACCAAACGAGTGCTGATGATCATCAATGTCACTGAAGTTTAAACACAGTCATGTTTAAGACAACCAGCCAGCGAAAACTGTGTGCAAGTGTACCTAGAAGAATTGATGCTGTTTTGAAGGCAAAGGGTGGTCACACCAAATATTGATTTGATTTAGATTCTCTTTTGTTCATTCACTGCATTTTGTTGATTGATGAAAATAAATGATTAACACTTCCATTTCTGAAAGCATTCTTTGTTTACAGTATTTTTTCCACACCTGCCTAAAACCTTTGCACAGTACTTTATACACACACACACACACACACACACACACACACACACACACACACACACACACACACACACAAACAAATCTACTTTCAAAATGAGAATTTGCAATCATTTACTGTCATGAAAAAAGCCGCAAATATCCAAGACAAAAAAACATTCAGTTGTGTGAGCAGCATTTCTCTTACTGCAGTTCTTTTCATCAGAGGCATCAGCACAGTCGACGACCTGGTTGCACCAAGAGGATATTGGTATGCAAGTTCCATCTTGGCATGATGACTCAGAAGCAGCACATGTGACATCTGGAATAGAAATACTTCATTAACACTGAGAAGCGTCGTTCTGTGCAGAGGGAGAAAGCACTAATACGCTGGGACCTGCGATTTTAGTATGAAGGTTGGTGGGGCTATTGTTTAGATAAGCAAAGAAATTCCTTTCTAAAATTAATTGTAAGGCTCATTCTGCAGGATTAACATACACAAGCCTCAAAGAAGATAAATAAGTAAAGAAAAATCATATTTGTTTAGTTCGTTTGTGATTCCATTAATTGTCCTTGTGAATTCAAAAAACACTGAACCTCATACTCACTGTTACAATACGATTCATCAGAGTTGTCTCCACAGTCATCGATTCCATCACAAAAACGATTATTGGCCACACACCGTCTGTTATAGCAAGATCTATAGCCCCTCCTGCAGCTCCTGTTGTCTAGCAGTTTGATAAGCAATAGGGAAAGGAATCTATTACATCATGAAAGAAGCACAGCCTTCACACCCAGTCCTTTATTTGCTCGTCCTTTTTTTACTTCCATTTGCTGCCCCGGTAGCGGGCACTGAAATCCCCTGCTCATTTTATTAAGGTAGTACTCTGGAGGATGATGCTCACTCTGTTCATGATGTGGTTGCGCTCACAAGCGCCAAAGGGCTGAGATCACTCACTTACCACAGTATTGCATTTTCTCATCTGACTTGTCTTTGCAGTGAGCAATTCCATCGCAAGTCAGCTGGTAGTCAATACACTCCCCATTTCCACACTCGAACTCTGTGTGGATGCTGCAGGATGAATTTTCGGCTACAGATGCAAAAAGAAAATGTCAAAGTCAGCTTTCGAATGGTCTCTACAGCTTGCTCCCCCAATACGTAAATTACAGTATTTGTGAAATGGTCTAAGACCATGTATATATATATATATATATATTTATTCATTAATTTTCTGCTGCTTGTCCCAACCAGGGTCGTGCATCCCAGCTCATACAGGGCAAAGGACGGGGACACACCCTGGACAGGTCGCCAGCCCATCGCAGGGAGGAGCGTGACAGGGAAGGCTCAAGGGTACCTCAGAGCAACCTATTGGGAAGGAGTTCGAACCCCTGATCCTCCAATCATGTGGCCAACGCCCAACCGCTAGGCCACCACTGCCCCAAAATATATATATATATATATATATATATGGCAGACTCATACTCAGTGTTAATGTAGAAAATGTTCCTCAGTTTTGAAAGGCTGTGAATGTTACAATTTTGGATGGGGCTGTATTTTTGGAAGGGGTTTTCTCTTGAATTCAACCCTCGGGCCAGTTGAGCCATTATATACTTGATATTTTGAAGGTCTTTGTTTTCATTAGGCTTTCTGACCTTCAGTGCATTTGTTATGTTTCTCCTAGTCTAAAACTTCACTACCAATAAAGAGTAACACTAAGCACACTTTGTGAGTGACTGTTTTTTCAGACTTACAATGGTTTATATCTTTAAAGGCATAAATCTTCAAGGCAATAAACTTTTACTGCCTGGTTTAACATTTCTTGTTGAAATCCCTTCTCTGTTTGCTCAATTATAGTAGGCTAATTAACTAAAAAAGCAAGTTATCATTTCTTCAATTAAGTCTTTATAACAGTTCTTTTTTTACCTGGAACAAATAAACAAGGTGTTAACATTCTTAATGGTTAGCACTTATCTTATGGTAACAATTAACAATGGTTATCTTAATTAGTCACAAGAAAAATTCAGTGATGGAAATATGAAGAAAATAATATGTTATGAAAAAAACTAATAAAAAATGATTTTAACTGCTTTATTTCCAGTTTAGGACTCAAAAACATACTGGCACTAAAGAAGCACATTTATTTGTCAGGAGGCATGCCAGCATATGTAAGATAAGTATCTTCTGTTATCACGGCTTCGGAAAATTAACTTGAAAGGAACTGCAAAGTTCTTTTAGAAATGGACAACTCCATAGCAATACCATGACCAAGATGCTAGTTTTGTTTAAAGGGTTTTTGCATTACTGTTTTAGTGTCCTGTTCAGTAAAGAGCATTTTAAGAGCTTAATTTTTGTAATTTTAGGAGTGGTATATAGTAATATTATTTTTTCATTTACATTACTGAAAAATAATAACTTTTTGTTGATTAATTTAAACTCTAAACAACAAATGAACTTTTTAACCAATTATGTAATTAAACACCATCAGCCTGAGTCAGAATAATCCTTTGCACTTTACACTTCTAATCACCTGCTATTAATTACAGTATATTACTATATAACATTATTACATTACATATGCAGGATTTTATAGAGTGCATATTAAATATAGTATTAGATACACACACATACTTCTACATCATATATAATGAGATAAAAATCTATTTTAAAGCACATATATTACCTTTTTATTGATAAAATATATTCTTTTTTATTGAATTCTTTTTTTTTAAATGTATTAATTCACACAACAAAAAAATGTTGATGAGTCAACTAAAGACTTGAAAAAAAAGAAAAAAAAAGAAAAAGTGTTCAGGACTAGGTACAGTAAATGAGGGTTCATCCAATATTCATGTGGGAGGTTGCAAGCTCACAAACAAGGCCTCCTCAGCAGGAAACAAATGTATAATTTGGAGGGAGATGTCATTATAAGTGACACATATTGATATGCAACAGCTCCTCTCTGGGAAATAAAACTACTGTATTCAATTACTGTAGAGGTTAAATGTGTGAGACAAATGCTTACAGCTGCACAGATGAACTCAGGCAGAATGTGGGTGGAGAGACAGAATGCTTAAGAGCGGTTGACAGCAGAACAACACAAGGGTGAGTTTAGACTTACAAACACATCTGTTGTCGTCCAGCAGGAACCGTTCTCCACGGCAACTGCAGTTGACCGTGCCGTCTGGAGTCAGGAGGCACAGGTCACCACAGCCACCATTCAGGACCCTGCACATGGACAACTCGCCTGGGAAAAACACAAGCAGGAGGCCTTCAGCTACCTGCACATCACTGCAGAGGACTCAAAGCCACACCCGCACTGTGACATTTGCAGAGGAAGCAGAATGAAGATAACTCCACCTGAGCTACCAGCAGGAGGCCTTTTATACTTGAAGGCCAGTGTATTTATTTTTGTTTACATTAAACATGTCAAGTCTGATATTTTGCTCTGAATGGGATAAGACATTTGCCTGAAAGAAGAGATAAACCTATTATAGGTAATTTTATGCAGAAAACAAACCAGAAATGGAATATGTATTAGAGAGGAGACAAACAAGGAAGGAAAAAAAATCTACTGAACATTTAAACTCTCTCTTTTTAAACTAGCTTTTTGCACTGCCTGCTTCTCTTTCAGTTTAGTCTCATAATAATTTTATACTTATGGCCTAAAAAAACCCCACACCTATGATTGATGCATCAATAATTCAATGCACAATGACTGGATGATTCCAGAAATGAGTTTTAACAAGATGGTTCAGCCTCTCATCTCATTAAAGCAAATCCCCCCCATTCCCACCCCCACCAAAAAAAAAAAAAGACGATTCTCAGAATGGAAAACTGACATTTAAAATCAAGACCCACACAGTATTTTTAAAAATAGCAGCACATTGGTAAACTGTCTATTAACAGCTTTACCTCCCCAGCACTGATGACTGTTTCTTTTCCCTTGGCAAGAATGGTCGATGGCAGTCAGCTGCAATCATTCGCTATGATGAAATAAATGAGGACTGAATGTCCCTCACAGCAGGCTTGCAAACAGTAGCCGCCAGGAGCCTCTTAAACCCATTTCCCAATGTCCTACTTTTCACATTTGCGACAGTTCAGAGGCGTCCTTTTGCTACTCAAGGATACTTTTTTATTAATTACATCTTCAGCTTAAGTTTTCTTTCCAGCAAAATAAGAGCATACTAATTTGTCATTCCCACTGTTCCTAAAAGACCTTCAAAGCAGAGCATAGTAACTAGCTGAAAGTTTACAGAGTGCTTAAAAACATCACACTAAGCTGCTGAAAAGTCACTTAATGACTTAATGTGCATTTAATGCACCTTTATTTTGCGGTTAAACAGGATAAGATGGGATGCTGTAAGTACTTACAGTCATTAGTGTCCTTAGCCACAGCAATAATGCCCATAGGTTGGTGGGGTATGTCAGCTCTTAGCACTTTTGTGTCTCCGCCTGTAAACTTGTTGGCCCGGAGCACAGCCCTCCGCGCCCAATCAGACCAGAAGATATAGTTTCCATGAATAGCCAGGCCGAAAAATGTCCCTGGACCGGATCTTACAATGACCTGCAAATACAATTTCTTTTGTCATTTGAAAGTTTAAAGCACTACTTCTGCATCAGCTTTGTTACTTAGGATGTAGTTCCCAAAAATATAGTTGCATGCAAAAGATTACAAAATCTTTTATTTTCAGTGTAGAAATAAGTACAAACATGGCAACTTTATTAACATGTGGGGGGGAGATGAAGGAAATAACTACCCAAATGAGACAGATGTACTTTACTAATACTGTTTACTTAACGGAATACCATAGGAGTAGAAATTATATAGACATCGAGGCATCATTCTCTTATCTTACGTTCTCCTCTTATACATTCATTTAAGGTGCTTTAAGCCATACTCAGCGCCACAGGTATATACAATCAAGCACATGCAGTCGTTCTAAAGAACTCAGTTAAAGATTTCTATTGTGCCACCAAGTCCATTTGTGAACTTTCTTTCTAGCCAGATACTCCATGGTCAGCTGTAAGTGGTAGGAAAAACAGAAACTCCACTCCAGAAAGATCCTGTGAAGTAGCTGGGTCACTGAGTGCTGAGGTGCACGGTGTGTAAAAGTCACCAACATTCTACTGACTCAATAATGGCAAGGTTCAAAACTTTCCCTGACCTAAACCTTGGCACAAAATCTGTGGGCTTGGAACTTCATGGAATGGGTTTTCATGGCTGAGCAGCTATATGCAAGCCCTCCAATACGAAGTGCAATGCCAAGCACTGGATGCAGTAATAAATTGCACCCCGCCACTGGACTCTGGAGCAGTAGAAACGTGTTCTGTGGAGTGAAGAATCACACTTCTCTGTCTGACAGTCTGATGGATGAGCATGGGTTTGGGTGATACCAAGTGAATGCTACCTGTCTGACAGTATTGTACCAGCTGTTAAGTTTGGTGGAGGAAGGTTAAGGTTATGGAATAGTTTTTCTGAAGTAGGTCATTGTCCCTTAGTTTCAATGAGGAACAATTTTGATGCTTTAGCAAACAAAGACATTCTGGACAATTCTATGAATCCTTTCTATGCTTTTTGTGGGTACTATTATAAAAGAGGAAAGGCTCCTGTTCCAACATGACTCCTGTTCAGTGCACAAAGTAAAGTCATGACTGAGTCTGGCTTGGAAAAAAAACTTGACTGGCCAGCACAGAGCCCAGACCTCACTCAACACCTTTGGAATAAACGAGGATGGAGATTCAAGAATTGGCCTTTGTCATCAGTTCCTGAAATAAATTCTCTTCTAGATAAACAGGCATTCCTACAGAATCTCCAAAATGTGGGAAACCTGTGGTGTAGTGGTGTCAACCACCAATCAACCAAGAGGTCACATGTCACATGTCACCTCCAGCACTACCACCATTGAGTTCCTGAGCACAACCCCTCACCCAAAGCTGTTTAGGAGACACCATCTTTGTAATTAGGAAATGGAGGTCACTCTGGAAAAGAGTGCCTGCTAGAGTCCATAAATGGAAATTATTATTTTAATAATTGTTACAGCTGAAAAGTGCATAAATTCTACATTGATGCCTATGGATTAAGAACAGGATTTCAAAAGTTCCTGTGGGGATCATGGCCAAATGTCCCAATACTTTTAGACTGTGTGATATTCACTCTGACCCCATCGTTCTTCTAGCTGGTGCAGGTGTCACTACTCCAAGCATGTTGAGCTATTCAAAGTAATTGGCTTAGCAACAGTTAGAAAAGAATCAATAGTGACTTGACTTGGAGGAAGCACATGCTAGTCTTTATCCTGGTGGTTTTGTGTGACTGAGGATATTGTGTTATTGCGTGGCCTAGCAAGCAGGTGCTATTTGGATATTACAAAATGCAGGAGAAAAAAAAAGAAAATCAAACATGATCAAAGGTCTGTAAAGAGTAAGAAAGATATCTATTTTATAGAGCCTATATCTAACCAGTATATCAGCTGCCCTTGTTAAATTCTCCCAGAAAATATCAATGTATAAGAGTGAAAGACATTTAGCTTTTCCTTTGCGAGGTCCATAAATTGCATACCAGTTTATTACATAACATGAGGGCACAATGTGCATTTGCACCATAAAGTGGCTTAATATTTTTCCATGCACTCGGTTTCTCAATATAAATTAAATTTTTTGACCGTCACTAGGACTACGCTTTACTGCTAGTTATCCATAAAACCTACACTGTGTTGCCAAATAAATAAATAAATAAATACACACCATTATGAGCTGATATTTGTTTAAAATGAGCAGCACAGAAAAGCCCACACTGAGGGCTGTTGGAAAGTATGTTTGAGGAGGCTAAAACTAATGTGTGGGTAGAGGACATGTACTGTATGTAGTCCCCCAGTAGCCAGTTTAGCCCAGATCCTGCGAGTGTTAATGCAGGTGTCATGGCGACGGACACAGATATGCATCACGCGCATCCTTGTGGGAGTTCCTGGGCTGGGGGTGGGAGGATGTCCCGCGGCTCCACAGCCTCAGCCATTAACAGGAACACGCTTGTAGCCGTGATCACATTAGCCCTGCCACCATGGCGGGATTAATAGGACAGGTGTTGATTAAGAGAGCCCAGCTTGAGCAAACAACAACTGGCGATCAGAGGAAGGAAGATGGGGAGTGTGCCAGATGGTTTTTGATGGAGCATATTGGCTAGAAATTAAATTTGGGGGAGCAAGCTTTCTACTCCAACACCAATTATCTCTGTTTATGTAATACATGAGTTGTCAAATACAGTCTTCATTTAACTACAATATGCAGACATGTATGTTACCTCATACGTGAGAGAACACAAAATCATTGTAGAACTGATCAATGTAATGTAATGAATGTTATTATGCAGAATGGTTACAGTTATACCTCCATATGACTATTATCAAAAACTCAATTTTTCAGCCTATTATATGTATATATAGCGAGAGAGAGTGAGAGAGAGAGAGAGAGAGAGAGAGAGAGAGAGAGAGAGAGAGAGAGAGAGCATATTTTATTTAAGACTTAATGCTATTATGATCAGCGTTACATAAAAAGCTCGGAATACATATGTAGGTTCAATGGTTACTAATTGGAAAGTAAACAAAATGGCTTTGAACATTACTGACAATGTAATCTCTTTTGCATCATTCCCTCTGAAGTACATTGTTAGCAACAATTGAAACTTTGTTTACAAGAAAATGCATCCATTTTGAAGCATCAGGGGTTCAGAATAGCAACTAATGGAGAAGTTTCTTTGTTCCAGTGTAACCAATTATTTGAGGTGCTATTGGCGACTAATTCTGGCTGTGTGAGTCTAGTATAAGCTATCCATTCAGGTATTGAATCTGCACTAAATAAAGAAGCTGCTTTAGTCCTCTATAAACTATACACTCAGGTTCTATAGCCTCCTAGAACCATGGCTGAGCTGTGAATCCAGTAAAGGCTTTCCATTCATTTATTGAAATAACACCAAATAAAGAAGCTGTTAGAGCTGTTTCAATGAGCTAGCTGTTCAATGATTTGACCAGCTCTCAGCCTGAGTGAGATTAGCCATGCTTTCTGCTCCTAAAGGTTCATGCTTAAGTGTCACCAGCCTGTGCCCTCCACTCACAATGGGGGGCCAATTCCAGCTGCAGTGCCAGTATCCCACAGCTGTGTTGACTATCAGTTTTGCTTAATTTTTCACATTTTAATTGGCTGGCTGACAGGTTGGTACTGTAGGGGTCTTAAAGTAAGCCTTCATTAGCAGCTGCGGGCTTTGGAAGGGTGCCTTGGGAGAGCTGAAGGGTAAGACACTTGAGTGGTATGACCCGGCCAGGCCAACTCATGTGTAACTAATTGAGGTGGGTTGAGGACCCGACTTACAGAGGTCATGCCAAGCACAAATTGAAATCTGAAGCCGAGTGAAATAGCTGTAGGAGGATTACTACATAGCCTGTAGGCTTTTGCAGGCTGAGCCAGAAAGACCGCTCGTGCTCTGGCAGTCACAACCGAAAAGTTCCTTGTTTTTTCTAAATGGATAATTAACTACAATTAAATTAATCTTGAACACAGTCAATGGGTCAGTGCATCACTGAACGTTAATGAGAAGGTGCAGTCTTTTGTGTGGTCATTAAGACACTATCATGTCCATTTTCTGACCCCTTTAACTTCACTGGGCTTCGATGCCAACCAGCAGCGTGAAATAATTAAACTGAATAAGAGAAATGAATTTCATATCCCTAAGAGCCTGGAAGAACTGTGAATTTATGTAAACCTCACAAAATATTCAGAGCAGATAATTAATCAACATTTATAATTTTTAAACCCCTCCATACTATAACTTCAGAGGATGCACATTTAGCAAGAGCGATTTTGTTATTTTTACTTAACGCCATTTGAAGTGCCAAATGCTATCTTCCCGGGGCTCTTATATTAAAGGTTAAAGCTAAATGCAAACCAATTACACTCCCTGGATATTTTTTTAATGCATTAGGGATCCACCAATCCCATTATTCTCTAGCAATAACAAATTTGATATCCCACCGCAGTGTACTTCCCGAAACCCAGGGCTCATCCAATACCATTTTTAAAATTTCCTCTTTCTTCCCAATTTACAAACTATATACAATCAGTTCCATAATTACTGGCATGCTTGGGAAAGTGTTAATGAATACTCCTTAGTTAATAAGCTCTCACACTGTAAACAATCTACCCATTAATTAAGGCAGTACAGTCTTACATATTGAAAAGAAAAAAATGTTTCAATGTTAATTAGGTAAATATTACTGAAACTCTTTAAAATATATTGAAATTACATCCATCCATTTTCTGCCACTTGTCCCAAATGGGGTCGCGGGGGAGTGCTGGTATCCAACCCAGCGTACACAGGGCGAGGACAGGGGACGCACCCTGGACAGGTCGCCAGCCCATCGCAGGAAGGAGCGGGACGGGGACAGCACCTTGCTCAAGGGTACCTCAGGGCAACCTATTGGGAAGGGGTTCGAACCCCCGATCCTCCAATCATGTGGCCGACGCCCTAACCACTAGGCCACCACAGCCCCTATTGAAATTACAGCACATTATAATTAGTAAGGCATACACTTCTGCAAAGACTATACTGCAGAAAGAACCTCATCCACACTGGAATTTGGTAGAGGATCTGATTTTCCTGGGAATTTTGTTAGGATACATGGTACCACGGGCTTCAGAAAGTGGCAGGAAATTTTAAGCGAAAATGACTTCCGCTGTCAAAAAACACCAAGATCTTCTGTATTAAAATGAGGAATCATTACTGTTATGCTGGCAAAGTCAAAATGTTGGCACACTAATAACTGAATTGTTTGCTGTTTTTTTTTAAATTTTATATTATCTTTTTCATCATTTGGCTTAGGGTGGCAATAATTATGGATTGTACCCATATTGTGCAAAATGACTTAGTATCGTTAAAGTATTAGCCTGTGACAATTCAAAGAGGTTTAACTGCACTTAATAAATGTGAAAAATAAACAAATGCATACGAATTGAAAGTAGAGTGTTTGACAAGGAGGGGTCCTGTACAGTGTAGCTTCAGTTTTAAGGCCATGACTCATATTGAACATCTAATGTGGATCTGTCATGTCTGGCAACACCTGACATCTGATCTATTTAACAATGATCTCAAAGTACTGATCTCACAGCACAAAAACACCATCAGTCATTCTTTATTAAACCTGAAAGTAAAAAAAAAAGAACTAATACAAGTTTCAAATTATTAGATAATGAGTTTCTCAACAAAGAAAGAGCAAGAGAGTGCCAGTGTAATCAAAGTTCTGGAGAATGAGGAACAGAAGAGGAGTCATACTCACATGTCTGTTGGAGCCATCGTATTCACACCGCTCAATTTTTCCCAGGCTTCCATCAGAAAAGTAGAGCTTCTCGGCTTTGTGGTCAATAGTGAGTCCATTAGGAGTGAACACATCGGTGCTAATGACGACTTTGATATTTCTCCCTGCCAGCGTGGAGCGCATGATGCTTGGACGCTGCTCATTCCAGTTAGTCCAAAACATTAGGCTGGGATTATAGATTTTGTAGATGGAAAAATAAATCATTAGGATTATAGTTTCTTCAGCCTTTCAGCAGTTACAAGAAGCATGTGATATTGAGAGGACATCTCAAATTCTCTCAGAACAGATTTTAGAGCCTTCCCAAAAAGCCCTCTTACAGCAGTCTAACTTCCACAAACTACTAGAAAATTTGTGAAACACCTGAAGCTGTGAGCCTATTAATCATTTCAGGTTAAAGTCTAATTAACAGCAGTCTATAGTTCATCTGAAAGTGTGCCAAATTACCAACTAAGGACATTCTCTCAGAGGTTGAGAGTTTAATTTAGTCTTTGAACTCAGGGTCAATATATTCTCTGAATATCAGTATGATTCAGTCTTCTGCATTGCCTCCACTGCCAATTGGCTGTCTGTCTGCATTTATTACTATTTTCTTTTGGAGCACAAGGATACAAATATTCTGTATAGTCCCCTCTTCACTGGAAGAGCTGAAGCCAATTAAATTCTTTCGCTACCTCTAAATGTATTTGTTTCATTGTGTGATTTCGTCTCCATTTTCTACACATTAAAATGAAGGTGAAACAGTATGATTTATATGCACTTACTGAGAAACATAAGTGAAACTCTTTTAGGGATTGAAACTGACTGCTATTGAAAGAACTTGCCTTCCCAACAGACCAGCTAATGACTAATTCATTTAGTGCAGAACTCCCCAGTCTGCACTTGTGCTTCATATACACAGTGTCATTATGTGGCCACTGCCTGACTGCGTGGCCCTTGAGGTCTCTCGGTATCACCTTCAAGAGATTTCAGTAAAATAAACACTAACAAGAAAGGACAACTTTTATATTGCCTTGCTAATATGAGACTTGTTTTCTTTCACCTGTCAATTTTATTTATTTTTTCCTGTTTTTTCCCCAATATGTTGTGCTGAGAAATAAAAATGTTGTTGAAGTTGAAAAAAAAAAAGATTATATTCATACAGTACTGTGCAAAAGTTTTAGGCAGGTGTGGAAAAAATGCTGTAAACAAAGAATGCTTTCAGAAGTATAAATAATGATTTATTTTGATCAATTTACAAAATGCAAAGTGAGCGAACAAAAGAAAAATCAAAATCAGATCAATATTTGGTGTTTCTACCTTTTGCCTTCAAACAGCATCAGTTCTACTGGCCCCCACAGAGCCCTGATCTCATCATTTACATTTACGGCATTTAGGAGACGCTTTTATCCAGAGCTACTTCCATGT